>CM031237.1:1000409691-1000615999 GCA_018340775.1 Taxus wallichiana var. yunnanensis | reverse complement strand
AAAATATTGATATTAATATTGGTAAGGTAAGGTTGATGGTGTTGGTAACGAATGGAGATGTTGTAGAAGGTATAAGGAAGCGAAAGTTAGCCTACCCAAGTAGAAAGGAACCATGTCTTGATTAAGGTCAACACACAATCCTAGATGCGAGGCAAAGCGTAAAGAGTGCTCCGTAGGTGAAAAGAGCTAAACAAACCACACAACGTAGAACGAGCTTGGAGCCCTAGGTACCGTGCATAGACGAGAAGTCAATAGGTGAAAAGAGTTGTGTGATCACAATATATCGAGCGTACATTACGTCCCTTGAGTTGAAACAAATGGTGAGGTGAGGTGGATGGTGTAAATTGAGGTGCGAGAGAACTTATTACAAAGTGAGTGTTACACGAAAGAGAACCTACCCTAAATAGACAAGTCCATGACTCAAAAGTCCTTTTGAATGAGGCTTTTATTTTATTGAATGTAGGATCGATCGATGGGAAGTCTATAAGGGATATTGATTGTATTATTCTTGAGGTCTTCACGGTCGATCGATGCGAGAAGCTTCTGCTAGAGGTTGATTGTGTATAGTGTCCTTCGAGGAGCGATCTATTTATAATGCAGAATATGATTTTAGTGCATAGCTTGTCCTTCAGGGAGCGATCATAGAGAATAAGCAGCAATAATTTGGCATATAGAATGTCCTTCGAGGAGCGATCTATATTTAATTTAGATGACTAGATGTTCTTTTTAGCGTGAAGCATCTAGTTTAGTAGGAAGTTTGACTCAAGAAAATCCCCTAAGAATACGGCTTATTTTAATACTTTGAAGTCATGGACTAGACTAAAAGGGAAGGCATCGTTGAGGAGGTGAGAGGTGAGCTTGATTTTATTTCGAGATGTAGGAAACAAGTGCATGTGGTGGTATGGGAGCTCAGGAGGACGAGCGGTAGGCGGATAAGAAGTGATATAACACTAATTTCAATAGTAGAATGGTCGAAGATGCAAGGCATTAAGGGGGCTCGAAGCTCGGAGTTTACCATTAGCGAAGCTAAACGATAAGTACGAGATCCATAGGTGTGAGTGATTATATAAGGCCCAATCCAATGGGAGCAAATTTTCCACGTTTGCTCTTTTCTAGTTTGGTTACATGTTGATTCTCTTTGAGGACAAGATCACCAACCTTAAAGGTACGCTCATGAAGTCGCTTATCATAAGCACGTTTAATGCGTTTTGATAGATTTGAAGGTGATCAAGAGTGTAAGAGCGGCGTTCGTCAAGAAGCTCCAATTGGGCTAACCGCTCTTGACGGAAATCATCGTTGGTGAGAATGTCCGAAGAGATATTCTAAGGGAGGGTATTTGTATTTCGAGAGGCAAAACAGCCTCGGTCACCGTATACCAAAGAAAAGGTGTGGCATTAGTAGAGGCAACGAATGCTAAGTACGATAAGCCCAAAGGGCAAAGGGAATGTGATCGTGCCAATTTTTGCGGAGTCATTGACAACTTTCATGAGGATTTTGGTTAGGGTTTTATTAGAAGATTCACCCGACCATTGGCACGTGGATAGTAAGGTGATGAGAAACTAAGTTTGATACCAAAGTTGTCACAAAGGTCTTATAACAACTTGTTTTTAAAAGATTTACCATTATCTGTTATTAGGCGATGAGGAACACCAAAATGACAGATAATGTGGTGGTTAATGAATTCGACAATTTTTTCTTTTTTGATTGAAATGAGTGGAATAGCCTCCACCCATTTTGTGTAATATTCGGTCGTTGTGATTATCCAAGCGGTGGCGTTGTGAAGAGGTCGGGTGAATCTCACCAATAAGGTCTAAACCCCATTGTGAGAAGGGCCAAAGATCCCAAGCGACACTGGAGGCGGGTGGCTAGGAGTATGTTGAAGGTTGGCATGTTCTTTGACACATAACACAACGCTTAACATATTCGTGCAGATCATTATTGAGAGTAGGCCAATAATAACCAAGGTGAAGGATTTGTTTAGCACAGTAAGGCCGCTAAAATGTCCACCACAAATACTCATCATGGACTTGTTGGATGGTATGAGTGGCCTCGCGCCGATTAGGCAAATGGCGAAGGAGGATGCCATCAAAGCCACATTTATAGAGGAGTCCCCCATGACAACATAACGCGAAACACTTTTAAGAAAAGCACGTTTGCAGATTACTTAGTAAGGTCGAGTGGGAGGACGAGAGAGATTGTAAGGTAGTCGTGAAATTGGTGGTACGAGGTATCCTGCGAACTAGTAGACACAAAGTATTTATCGTACAAACTCAGGGGTTAAATAGGATGGGACAAAAGTTGTTGGACCACGACGAATAATTCGAGAGAGTCGGTTGGTGCGGCGGGAATTTGCGAGGCTAAGCAAGCCATAGTGTCCATGAAATTTGTTAGTGGAGCGTGGAATGGTTTGTATAGAATAGTGAGTAAATAAGGCTAGAAGTGAATCCACGTAGTGTTTGTATTTTGAAGCTCCTCATTTTGCATTGGTAGATGCCCATAACTTGATTGACTACCAATTGAGAGTCACCAAAAATATTGATAGATTTGATGCCTAAGTGTAACGCAACTTGGAGACCCAGAACAAGGGCCTCGTATTCCGCTGTATTATTAGTGCAAGGGAAATCGAGTCGGAATGAAAGAGGCATAGGCTCAGCGTCGAGAGGAATAAGAACAACGCCAGCTCCTCCACCACGATGGCATTTGGATCCATCGAAGAAGAGGGTCATTGGATACGACTCCTCTGTGAGGGAAAGAGTAGCGATGAGTTCGTCGGGAAATGTAAAATTGGTAAATTGTTCCCCAGGTAAGGGAGCTTCCGCAAGTTGGTCTGCGATGGTTTGTCCTTTGATTGATTTCTGGTGGACAAACTCAAGGTCGAAGTCGGCGAGAAGCAATGAGCCATCCGGTAATGCGTTGGTTCGAGATGAGGTTTGGCATACATGTAATGGATGGGGTCCGTGTTGGTGATGACGAAAGTCTTGTGATTTAGAAGGTAGTGTCGGAGTTTGGTGGCCACGAATGATAGGGCTAGGCATAACTTTTCTATATGTGTGTACCTAGTCTCATAGTCCACCAAATCGACTTATATAATAAGCGGCTTGTTCGCGATTCTCGAGTCACGATGTGCAAGCATGGCTCCCACTGGCGTGGTCGGTGGCGGAAAGGTAAAGGTAGAAAGGGCGGTCGTCTTGGGGTGGGATAAGCACGGGTGGGCTGTAAGAGATAGGATTTGAGAGCTTCGAAGGCTTGGTGACACTCCTCACTCCATTGGAATGCAATATCCTTTTTAAGGAGGTGATGGAAAAGGTTGACATCGATCCAGAAAGTTGGGAGATGAAACGTCGGATAGATTGGAGCTTACCTTGTAAACTACGCAATTGTTTGAGATTTTGGGTGGGGGCATTTCTAGGATAGCTTTGACTTTAGATGGATCGACCTCAATGCCACGCAAAGAGATGATAAAGCCAAGAATTTTTCCCGAAAGAACACAAAGACACATTTCTTTGGTTGAAGGCGAGCGAGAATATTGTAACAGGTGATCAAAAATAATGGTTAAAACATCAAGATGTTCACTACGATGTTTAGACTTGCCGAGAAGATCGTCGACATAATCTTGAGGATAGTGTGCATAATGTCATGAAAAATGTAGGTCATAGCCCAGCGATAGTAAAGCACTAAAGATTCTTAAGGCCAAATGGCATGACACGATAATGAAGGTTCCCAAGGAGTTATGAAGGCGATTTTGTGTTGATCGGCGAGGGCAACCAAAATTTGGTTGTATCTGAAAAGCCATCCATGAGAGAGAGCATCTCATGACTGCGATTAGGTCAACAAGTTGGTCAATGCTAGGTAAGGGAAGTCATCCTTAGGGCAAGCGAGGTTAAGATCCGGAAATCTGTGCATATCAGAAGTCCCCCTGTCGCTTTAGTAGACAGTGCGATGTTAGAAATCCATTGAGGATAGTCGATAGGCAAGATGAAGGAAACAAAAGGAGTTGTTGGAGCTCCTCTTTGACCAAGAGAGCAATGCGTGGATGCATTTTTCTCAATTTCTATTTGGTGGTTTGGAATCGGGGTTTAGGGTGATGTTATGGGCAAGCAGTAAATGGTAGGATCAATTCTGGCATGTCGGCGTAAGACCATGCGAAAGCTTGGTTGCGAAAGCACGGAGAAAAGGTAGTAAAGGCGGCTTGTTACGATGTGTTAAGGGATTGTCAATCTTCACAATGTGAGATCCTCCTCCGTGTGGATGTTGATTTCTATAGTAGATTCGTTCAAAGCATGGTTTAGGTTTGAGATGGTAAGGCTCGTTGAATATAAGAATCATCCGCGCGAGTAAGTGAGGATGGAGTCATCATCCTGGCATTCAACAACATTAATCAAAGGCGAATCCTCTTCGATCATGTCTGGATACAGAAGGGGAAGAGAAGATGGGTCCTCATTATCGCGTTGATAAGTGAGAGGACCTATGAAGATAGCATTTATGAAAAAAAAAGTTAGGGGGGATGGATTCAGGGTCTATAGATTCTGTGGGTGATGATGGCAAAGTGGGTGATGATGGTTTGGTAGGGGCGACGTCTTCTTCTTCCAGGATACAGCTGACAGGAGGTGTCTCCTGTGTAGGTGTTTCGGGAAAACCGAGACCACTGCGATCATTATGTTTACGGGTAGTCACGGGAATGAGTGTATGTCGGCCTTGTTCGTAAAGGCCAAAACCAAAGCCTTTCCACGCACAGCGAGTCAAGAAGGTGAGGGCGAAATGACGATTTGTCAAGTATTGAAAATCGGATTGGAAGGGAACCACACCAAGAGGAGGTTCAGGGGTAATGGAGGATGCGTCAACACCCCCATACGTTAGGTTAGTGCGGCAATGGGGTGGTCCGTAAGAGATTACCTCCCCATGACGCAGTCGTAGGTGGGATGTGCATGTAATTGTCCGTACTCCTGCAGGGGTAGGGAAATAACTAACATTATATAGGCGGTACTCTCCCCAGCGTAAGGTGGTGAAAAACATCTACTAAGGGTCGGAGGTTGGAATGTTGCATTGCGGGAAGGAAGTAGTTTTTGCGATGGTGGTTTCATCGAGTTGAAGGCGTAGCGCGGTTGAGAGTGGATGGTTGAGGTACATTTGAAGAGGATGGTTGGGTTGAATGTATGGGTGTCTTGATTGGTATAAGCACATCGTTAGGGCGGTATAACATATTGCAGGTTTTAAAGGGGGGAGGGTCAGCTTTTACGGTGTAGGACTTCCCCTCGTACTCAAATTTTATGCATCTATGTAATGTTGAGGAACGCATCCCATGGCTCGGATCAAGGCGACCCAAGCAATATATTATATTGGAACTCTCCCTCAAGACATAGAAGAGTTCGGGTAAAGTACGTGGTCCTACCCGAATGTTGAGGATCACGGTGCCTAAGGTAGAAGTAATAGCGTCATTGAATGACCGCAACATGATGGGGTTGGAACACATGCAACTAGAAGGGATATTCATTTGTTGGAAGGCTTTTGAAGAGATGATGTTTAGGTTAACACCCCGTCAATCATAACACAGCGTGCCGAATGTCCCGGATGTAAGTTTGAGATGAAAGAAGCGAGGTCGAGATCTCTGTACCAAAGTCAACAATTTTGTCTTGAGAAACCAGCTGTGCAGCTTGTTGTACGAGGCAGTGAAGTGGTTAGGCGATGGGATTTGTTTGGTGAGAGAAGCAATGTGATTGGGTGTTAGAATGGAGGTGACAGCGAGGGTTTCATTAGGTAAAACCTCTATCCCTTGAAGGATCTCAACGAGAGCTTGTCGATGAGATTGAAGTCGAATGAGATCATACTGAGTGTCATTTTACGGGCGATTGGTGAAGTTGTTTAATCATATTTGGTGGCAATGCCATTAGAGATGGGATAGGTGGGTCCGTGAATGACCACTTTAGGTGGTGAATGCAATCGGGATGTTTGAAGGAGAAAGAGATGCCGCAGTGTGTTTTCTTTACTTTCCCATTGTTTTTACGCCTCGAGTAGCGACACTAATCATATTAATCTCGTAGACACTGAGATAAGGAAGATGGTTAGGATAACTCATGGTCTTCAAGAGGTGGGGTTGTAATAATGATAGATCTTGGTGAGGCGGGACAAATGGTATAGGAGAGGAATGGAAACTAAAGGTCTCTCCTTCGTAAGTTGTCTTTCTTAATCTTTCTATCAGGGAGAGGTGACCCACGAAGGATGGTTTTAGAGCTTTGCATCCCTCCACATCATGTCTGGTGTGCGGTGATAAGCGCAGATTTTAGACTCATCGTAACCCATGGGTCGGGGTTTAGATGGGTCATAAGGTCTAAGTGGAGGTAGGGAAATGGTCGCATTCTCCACCAACATAAGCAAGGATTTTGGCGTAATATCCTTTGAGTGGGTCAAAATCGGAAGAGGATGAGGGTATTGGTTGTGCGGGTTTTGGTAATGTTTGGGCGTGGTTGGTTCGCACGGGTGGTGGTTTAGCGAGGGGTGTTGATATGTGGTTTTCACTAAACGTGATTTCTTTGGCGTGAAGCTATGTTGGATGATGAGGCGCGAGATGATGTGGTATCGAGAAAATAACCACGGGAAATAGGAGTGACCGAAAACAAATCTTTTGATGATGGAATTTGTTTAGGGTTGATAGGTGGACGAGGATACGCAGAGTAGCGGTGTTCTTATACACAGAATTTCTGTATGGGTGTGGAAGGCGTAGGTTGTTTTGAAGAAAATGCGGGAGGTATGATATATTGATGTAAGGTAGAGGATGGGGTCCCAAATATGGAAGGTAGGTATGGCGATGATGGTTTTGATTGTGATAGGGGCACAGATTGAGTTTGTCTCTAGGTGGCGGGGCGGATTTATTTTGGATAGATCGAGTCGCTTAGGCGGGTGTGTTAGGACCGGGCATTGGTGAGGTCCCCAGCGTAGGGAAGATCTGGTTAAGTTGATAGAAGTGGACGGGGCATTTGGTAGAGGTGAGGGGGTGAAGGTGAGAACAGGGCATTTTAAGCACAGTAAACACTTGGGTATATGGTGGAGACATCGGGATCAGTCATTTGCATTTGAGTAGAAAAAGGGGTACTCAAAGCGTTCCCATAGGGCACATGTCATCTTCTCGTGGAATGGCGGTCCTCACGTTTGAATATGAACTTTTTGTGCGGAAGAATGATGGGTTGTGATTCCAGTCCACCGTGGGTGTGACACGAGGAGGTAGATGAGGCCTTGTATTAATAGATGTTAAGAGGTCAACCAGTCGTTGAAAAGATTTAGGCGATGAGGACTAATAGATAGGAGGGCGTGTTTGAGGATCTGTCATGTTTAAAGAATGTGGTGATGTCGGTGTAAGAGATTTCTCGTCTAAGGATGTCAAAAGGAGTGGCGAGCCTTCCTCTTGTGCGCAAGAGCGGTAGAAGGGGATGTTTGGGAAATAGATAAATTAGATAACATCCGCTCACGATCTTGTAGGGATGTGGTGTAAGAAGACTCATCGATGAGAAGAGAAGTCCAAGGCGATTAACTCTTTTATGGGTAAAGGAATGATTTCACTTTGGCTTGATGGTGGTGAAGGAGGTTGAGACTCCTGTGTTGGTGGAAGGCTTGATTCAAAATTTTTCAATAGAGGCTTTTGGTGAGAATCGAAGACTGCATGGTTCTCATGAACACTCTCCTAAGCTAAGATATCTTGGTTTATATTCTTGTTGGACGAGTGATTCGGGAATGGCTTGTTGAAAATTTTCAGATTTCGGTTAGCAGGGGCATTAGGATTATCGAGGGCTATATCCCCCGCATCAACCATTTCCTGCACTATGTTTTTCAACATCTTGCAGTTCTCATGACCGTGTCCTTCACGCAGTGGAAGATTCTGAGAAGTCATTTTCTTTTACTTGCAGGAAGGTATGGCGCGAGTGGAATCAAACCTAGAATGAGGTTTAACGGGAGGTAAGGTAATGGCTCCCGCTTTGAGCAATTTTCCAATATCATACCATATGTTTCTCCCAAGGGAGTGTAGTTGATGGGTTCTGCTTTATACTTATAAGTGGTTTTTGGCGGGGTATTAGACGGTGGTTGGGATTTGACCATCACCGCGTGGACAGCTCCTTTTGATTTAGAAGAAGTGGACGCGTGAGGAGTGGTGGTATTTGGTTTATTGGTAGAATGCGGAGTTCGGAAGTGGGGTTTTGTTACTGCAACCGCAATTTCTCTTCTTCTAAGGCTCAAATTTCTAGTTTGAGCCATGGTAAAGGCCTCGTCGAATGTGCGGAAAGTTTGAATTTAAAGAGTAGGAGAAATGTGCTTAGCACATGCCCGCGTGAAAAGTTCGATAAGTTCAGCTTGAGGCAAGGCATATGTAAGTTGGCCGATAAGGCCGCGCCATCGTCCCACGAAATCTGCGATAGATTCGTCTTCAAAGTGTCGGATGGCATAAAGGTCGGTGATAGATACTTTCTTGCAATGTTAATGGAGAAATGATCTAAGAAAGATTCGGCTAGTTGGTTAAAAGAGAAGATCGAGTCTTTGGGTTAAAGCACCGTACCACTCAAGCGGGTCTGATAAGGACATGGGGAAGGTGCGGAGTAACAAGGCGTCATCATGGGTAATCAAATAACAAGCATGTCTAAATGATCGCAAGTGTTGTTGAGGATCCTCTTTCTATTAAAAGCGAGTAAATTTGCAACTCCCATTGCGGAGGATATGAATGAAGGGGCATAGGGTGAATAGGCTCCCGACAAACTTGTTCGTATGTCAAGGCGCTACGACTTCCCGAAACCGAAGCCTCCAGATTTTGCATTTTGTCCATCATTTGTTTGATGAAATCTGTGGTTGGATGAGATGATGGTGCGGTTGTGGTAAACGGAGGCAAGTTAGACCAAGGGCTTCCATTTGGACAATGGTGGGGCTAAGTGTTGATAAGGTATGGAGGATGAGTATGTTGGAGCAACAGAATAGGGATGTCCCATATAAGGTGTTGAGGTTACTGGATACGTGTATGGGAATGAAAAGGTAGGCGGAGCTTGAGAAGGAAAGCTCGTGTGAATAGGTGGCAGAGAGAAAGTCATGAATGGAGTGGTGCGAAAGAGAGATGAGGTAAAGGCGGTTGGTGGTAACGATACGTGGGGTCCAAGATTAACCAAAGGAAAGCTAATCGAAGTCGTATGAACCTCGAAGGCTGTCGGATTGGGAGGCAGGGCTAGAGATGCGAGGAAGTAAGGCGAGTGTTATCGGGAGGAGTGGGAGCTAAATGAGCAGCTATACTAATAGGCATGCCAACAAGGAGCTAACCATCGGGCGTACAGTCGGGGCATGAGACAAATAGTATTATGCAATGGCTGGGATTAGCATCCGAGAAATTTGGAAAAGTCCTTGTCTCCTACGAGGAATTTGGGGATCTCACTGGTGTATGCAGTAGGGTTCCCTATAGAATGTGAAGAGGCGTGATTCGAGGCAAAGACACAGAAGCGAGGCATGTGAAACCATGGCGGTGGCTTGCTTCCGAGTGATGACAACCATGGACAAGAACACACAGAAAGTTTCAATCTATCAAGAACAAAAACAACCTCAGAATGATGAATTTGGCAAGATTCTTTGGTTTGTCGGTGATGAAGACGATGGCGATATCGGTTCAATAACCGGTGTCGGTCAAAAGCGACGACATCGGTCGATTAACCGATCCGGTGTCAAAAGTCTAGGATAAGAAGATATAAAAGGCTACTAATTTGATTTTTATAGCGTTGAGTATATTTGTCAACTTATTGATCACAGAAGACAAAGTATGACAGAGAAAACAGAATTTGAAAACAAGCAAGATGCACACGCAAATCCAGAGACTAATCCTAGGGTTAATTTTAGTTATCGTGGGCTTATGCCTTTAGACATAAGATGATGTCAGAATCCTAAACAACAAGACCTAGGGGAAATGTCAAGTTTGTTTTGGCTTATAAGGTTACCTCAATCGGGCGGAGGAATACCGCGGAAAAGGGGGATGTTTGATTTATTGTGTTAAATGTGAAGTGATTCGGTATGTGTTGTGTAGTGAAACTAGGGTTAATTTCCTGTCAATACCGTGGATATCACCCCCACGTGTACGACCTGTTACTTAATCTATGTTCACTAGAATTGAAGAACAACAAGCAGGAATGCAATGCATGTGTTTTAAACCCAAATCAAAAATTATGTTCGATGAAGCAAGAGAGATGACTTTCACTAATGCGAAACTAGGAAAGCAAGACAAATTCTTTACGAAATATACAACAAAAGCAGCAACAACAAGTATGCTTCCTAAAATGAAAATAAGCAAGAGAAAGAAACCCAAAATGGGTCCCACCGGGCGTGCCAAAATGTTTCACTCGGAATGACTCGTTCCTTTTAGAAACAGATAAGAGTTAGGTCTTAGGAGGAATACACTGTAGAATGTCGAGATGGTGTGTGCGTCAGTAGAGAAAGATTAGGTTGATTGCGGAGAACTCCTTTTGTCTTGGAAGGACTACTGCGAATAAGAACACAAGACCACAAGATTTGATTAAACAATAAATGAGAAGCGCCTTGGGCGGGAAATATAAAACTTCCTTTCGAAGGTGGTGAGTTCCCTGCTAATATGAATTAACACAAAAGAAGCGCAAAATATCAATTAGATTACTTGGTTGAAACTAGTAGGAGAAGGTGGTTTGGTTATAGTCAGAGTAAGCCGATACTGGTTTAAGTAACCGCGTCGGTTGGGTCTAGGACTGTAAGGTTGAAGCCAGGTAGGGGAAAGGCTGGTTTTACAGTTTTGATCGAGGAACCGATGGCGATTCGATAGCGATGCCGATTGCGATAGCGATATCGGTGGGTTCTAGAATCTTCTTAGTAGCTATGGTGTTTTGTAAGGCTGGTTTATGGATGATATTAGGAAAGCGGGATGATTAGAAGCGAAAAGAATACTTGATTAGATCTGATGACACGTTGGGTAGTAGATTCGAGAGACGGATTTAGGAGGACTGAAATTCTGAGCATAAGAAATGTTATAACGAGAGGACATGCAAGATGTGACTTACTTGGTTTTGACAAAGATGTAAGTTGATCTCCTTGGTTGTAAACATACAGTATTTCCACTCGTCTACTGCTCTGTCAGTGAAGATCGGCCTCTGTTTTTGCTCATGATACTCTCTGTTGATCAGAAATCCTTTGGTGATCTCCAAAAATGAAATGCCGATCCGTTGTTTTGGTTTGGGGAGCCCATTTACTGAGGAACCGATAAGCGATTCACGTGGCCGGCACGTCGAGTCAGTAGGAACCGGCATCGGTAAGGAAAAAGTAGGCTATTTTTAGTAAAATAACCCACCTTCCTGCTTTTCTCCCAGAGAGATCGATTGCGGGCTTGGTCAAGTGGCTAGAAGGTCGGCTTTGGGTGCGAAGTAAGGAGGCATTAGTTATGGATGTGAGTCTAGACCAAGTCATGGGTCTTAATTAGGTTAGTTTAGGGTTAGGGCTAGAGTCATGATGAGGTGGCAAAGTGAGGTGGCGGGTAAGGTGATGTGGATTTATCAATTATAAGGTAATTAATAAATAATTGTGTAAGGTTTAGGTGATGAGGTTAGATTGCGAGATGAGATGCACGGGTCACGAGGGTCGTAAGACACAAATTTGGTGTCTACAAAGCGACGGCGCTCGTCGAAGCTCTAATTGGGCTAACCGCTCTTGGCGGAAATCATCGTTGGTGAGAATATTACGAAGAGATATTCGAGGGAGGGTATTTGTATTTCGAGAGGCAAGACAGACCTCGGTACCATATACCAAAGAAAATGGTGTGGCATTAGTGGAGGTACGAATGCTGTACACGATAAGCCCAAAGGGCAAAGGGAATGTGATCATGCCAATTCTTCCGAGAATCATGAACAACTTTCATGAGGATTTTAGTTAGGGTTTTATTAGAAGATTCACTTGACCATTGGCACGTGGATAGTAAGGTGATGCGAAACTAAGTTTGATACCAAAAGTTGTCACAAAGGTCTTGTAACAACTTATTTTGAAAGATTTACCATTATCATTATTAGGCGATGAGGAATACCAAAACGACAGATAATGTGATGGTTAACGAATTTGACAATTTTTTCTTTTTTGGTTGAAATGAGTGGAATGGCCTCCACCCATTTTGTGTAATATTCGGTTGCCGTGATTATCCAATGGTGACGTTACGAAGAGGGCGGTGAATCTCACCAATAAGGTCTAAACCCCATTGAGAAAGGCCAAAGATCTCATGCGACTTGTAGTGGATGGATAGGAGTATGTTGAAAGTTGGCATGTTGTTGACACATAACACAACACTTAACATATTCGTAGTAGTCATTATTAAGAGTAGGCCAATAATAACCTAGGCGAAGGATTCGTTTAGCCACGGCAAGGCCACTAAAATGTCCGCCACAAATACCGTCATGGACCTGTTGGATGGTATAGGTGACCTCCGTGCCGGTTAGACATCGAAGGAGGATGCCATCAAAGCCACGTTTATAAAGGAGTCCCCCCATGACGACATAACGAGAAACACGTTTAAGAAAAGTGCGTTTGCTAGTACTAGTAAGGTCAGGTGGGAGAACGGAGGTTGTAAGGTAGTCGTGAAATTGGTGGTACCAGGTATCCTGCGAATTAGCAAACACATTATTTATCATACAAACAACTGGGGCTGAATAGGATGGGGCAAAGAGTTGTTGGATCAAGATGAATATGTCAGAGTTAGTTGGTGAGGAAGGAATTTGTGAGGCTAAGCAAGCCATAGTATCTACAAATTTGTTAGTGGAGCGGGGAATGGTCTGGATAGAATAACGAGTAAATGAGATCAAAAGTGAATCCACGTAATGTTTGTACTTTTGAAGTTCCTCATTTTTACATTGGTAGATGCCCATAACTTGATTGACTACTAATTGAGAGTCACCAAAAATATTAATAGATTTGACACCTAAGTGTAACGCCACCTGGAGACCCAAAACAAGGGCCTCGTATTCAGTATTATTAGTGCGGGAAATCGAGCCGAAATGAAAGAGGCATAGGCTCAAGTGTCAAGAGGAATGAGAACAACGCCAGCCCCTTTTGTCGGCTGGCATTTGGATCCATCGAAGAAGAGGGTCATTGGATACGACTCCTCCCTGAGTGAAAGAGTGGCGATGAGTTTGTCGGGGAAATTAAAATTGGTAAATTGTTCCCCAGGTAAAGGGGCCTCCGCAAGTTGGTCCGCAATAGTTTGTCCTTTGATTGACTTCTATTGTACAAACTCAAGGTCAAGGTCAACGAGGAGCATAAGCCATCGGGCAATGCGTTGGTTTAGATGTGGTTTGGCATACATATAATGAATGGGGTCCGCGTTGGTGATGACAAAAGTTTTGTGATTCAGGAGGTAGTGTCGGAGTTTGGTGGCTACGAATGATAGGGCTAGGCACAATTTTTCTACATGTGTATACCTAGTCTCGTAATCCACGAGATCACGACTTATATAATAAATGACTTGTTCTTGACGTGCCGAGTCCCAATGTGCGAGCATGGCTCCTATAGCATGGTCAGTAGCAGAAAGGTAAAGGTAGAAAGGGTGATCATCTTGAGGTGGAATAAGCATGGGTGGCTGCAAGAGATAGGCTTTGAGAGCTTCAAAGGCTTGGTGACACTCTTCACTCCATTGAAAGGCAATGTCCTTTTTAAGAAGGTGATGGAAAGGTTGACATCGATCCGAGAGTTGGGAGATGAAACGCCGGATGGATTGAAGTTTACCCTGCAAACTACGCAATTGTTTGAGGTTTTTGGGTGGGGGCATTTCTAGGATAGCTTTGACTTTAGATGGATCGACCTCAATGCCATGCAAAGAGACGATAAAGCCAAGAAGTTTTCCCGAAAGAACACCAAAGACACATTTCTTTGGTTGAAGCCGGACCGAATATTGTAACAGGCGATTGAAAATAATGGTTAAAACATCGAGATGTTCACTGCGATGTTTAGATTTGCCAAGAAGATCATCGACATAATCCTCAAGGATAGTGTGCATAATGTCATGAAAAATGTAAGTCATAGCCCGGCGATAGTCGCACCAAAGCATTCTTAAGGCCAAAGCGGCATGACATGATAATGAAGGTTCCCAAGGAGTTATGAAGGTAGTTTTATGTTGGTGGCCGGGCTACCAAAATTTGATTGTATCCCGAAAAACCATCCATGAGAGAAAGCATTTCATGGCTGCGGTGAGATCAACAAGTTGATCAATAATTAGGAGGGGGAAGTCATCCTTGCGGCAAGTGAGGTTAAGGTCTTGGAAATCTATGCATATCGAGTCCCAGGCGCTTTAGTGCGAGTACGATGTTAGAAATCCATTGAGGATAGTCAATAGGCAAGATGAAGGAAAGCAGAAAGGAGTCGTTGAAGATCTTCTTTGACGAAGAGGGCAATGCATGGATGCATTTTCTCGATTTCATTTGGTGGTTTGGAGTCGAGTTTTAGGGTAATGTTATGGGCAAGCAATGTCAAGATCAATTCTGGCATGTCGGCGTAGGACCAAGCGAAAGCTTGGTTTCGAAGTACGGAGAAAGGTAGTAAAGGCGGCTTGTTCTAATGTGTTAGGGATTGTCCGATCTTCACAACGTGAGATCCTCCTCTACGTGTGGATGTTGATTTCTATAGTCGACTCATTCAACATGGTTTGAGTTTCGAGATGGTAAGGCGCATTGAATATAGGAGTCGCTGCGCACCAAGGTAAGTGAGTATGGAGTCGTCATCCTGGCACTCAATAACATTAATGAAGGTGAATCCTCTTCAATCATGTTGGGATACAAAAGGAAGAGAAGATGGGTCCTCATTATCGTGTTGATAATTGGAGAGGATCTAGGAAGATAGAATTTATGAGAAAAAAAAAAAAAGTTAGGAGGGATAGATTCGGGTCTATCGACTCTGTGGGTGATGATGGTTTGGTAGGGGTGGCGTCGTCATCTTCCGGATACTGGCCCTGACATGAGGTTTCTCCAGTGTAAGTGTTTTAGGAAAACCAAGACCACTACGATCATTGTGTTTGCGTGTAGTCACGGGAATGAGTGTATGTCGGCCTTGTTCATAAAGACCAAAACCAAAGCCTTTCCAAGCAATGAGTCGAAGGTGAGGGCGAAAGCAGCGATTTGTCAGGTATTGAAAATCGGATTGGAAGGGAACCACCTCAAAAGGAGGTTCAGGGGTAATCAGAGGATGCGTCGACACCCCCATACGTTAGGTTGGTGCGGCAATGGGGTGGTCCATAAGAGATTACCTCCCCCATGCGATGGTCGTAGGTAGGATGCGCATGTAACTGTCCATACTCCTGCGGGGTATGGAAAGAGCTAACGTTATATAGGTGGTATTCCCCCAGAGTAAGGCGTTGAAAAACATCTACTAAGGGGTCGGAGGTTGGGATGTTATCTGCGGGAAAGGAAGTGGTATTTGTGATGGCGGTTTCATTGGTTGAAGGTGTAGGTGCGGTTGAAGTGGATGGTTGGGTTGGATGAATGGGTGTCTTGACTGGTACAAGCACATCATTAGGGTGATACAACATATTGCAGGTTTTGAAGGGGTAGGATCAGCTTTACGGTGTAGGAATTTCCCTCATACTCAAATTTTATGCATCTATGTAAGGTGGAAGGAACGCATCCCATAGCCGGATCAAGGGTGGCCTAACGGCATATTGTATTGGAACTCTCCCTCGAGGACATAGAAGAGTTCGGGTAAAGTACGTGGTCCTACAAAAATGTTAAGGATCACGGTGCCTAAGATAAAGTAATAGCATCATTGAATGACCGCAACATGATGGGGTTGCACACATGCGGCTAGAAGGGATATTCATTTGTTGGAAGGCTTTTGAAGAGATGATTTTAGGCTAGCACCCCGTCAATCATAACACGAGCGTACCCGAATGTCCAGGACATAAGTGAGATGAAAAGAAGCGAGGTTAGGATCTTCTGCACTAAAGTCAATAATTTCGTCTTGGAGAACGCGCGGCTGCTGCATGCGAGAGGCAGAAGTGGTTGGGAGATAGATTGTTTGGTGAGTGAAGCAACGTGATTGGGTGTTAGAATAGAGTAACAGGAAAGGTTTCATTAGGTAAGACCTCTATCCCTTGAAGGATTTCAACGAGAGCTTGTCGATGAGATTGAAGTTTGAATGAGATCATAGAGTGTCATTTTACAGGTGATTGGTGAAATTTGTTTGATCATGGTTCGGTGGGAAACTCCATTAGAGGCGGGGTAGGCGGGTCCATGAATAACCACTTTAGGTGGTGGTGCGATCGGGATGGTGGACGGAGAAAGAGATGCCACAGTGTGTTTTCTTTAGTTTTCCCATTGTTTTTACGCCTCAGTAGCAACACTAATCATGCGATCTCGTGAATACGAGAGGAGGAAGATGGTAGGGATAGGTCACGGTCTTCGAGAGGTGGGGCTGTAATAATTATAGATCTTGGTGAGGCGGGGACATGTGGTATAGGAGAGGGAATTGAAGCTAAAGGTCTCTCTCTTCATAAGTTGTCTTTCTTGACTTTTCTATCTGAGAGAGGTGACTGACGAAGTATGGCTTTCAACGCTTTGCATCCCTCTACGTCATGTCCTGGTGTGCGGTGGTAAGCGCAGATTTTAGACTCATCGTAACCTATAGGTCGAGGTTTAGATGGATCATAAGGTCTAAGTGGGGGTAGGGAAATGGTCGCATTCTCTACCAACATAGCAAGGATTTTGGCGTAAGACCCTTTGAGTGGGTCAAAGTCAAAAGAAGAGGAGGCTATTGACTGGGTAGTTTGTGGTAATGACGGGGTATGGTTGGTTTGTATGGTTGGTGGTTTAGCCAAGGGGTTTTGATAATGGGTTTTAACTAAACGTGGCTTCTTTGGCGCAGAAGCTATGTTTAGCTGGTTAGATGATGAGGCCACAGATGATGTGGTATCAGAAAACAACCACGGAGAAATAGGAGTGGCAGAAAACAAATCTTTTGATGATGGAATTTGTTTAGGGTTGATAGGTGGACAGGATACGTGGGGTGACGGTGTTGCTATACCCTTGGATTTCTGTATGGGTGCAGAAGGCGTAGGTCGCTTTAAAGAAAACGCAGGAGGTATGATATATTGATGCAAGGTAGAGGGATGGGGTCCCAATATGGAAGGTAGGTGTGACGACGAGGGTTTTAGTTGTGATAGCGGCATAGGTTGAGGAGATTGAGTCTGTCTCCTAATGGGATGGACGGCTTTATTTTTAGATAAATCAAGCCACTTAGGTGGGTGTGTTAGACTGGGTATTGGTGAGGTCCCAAGCGTAGGGGAAGATTTGGTTAAGTTAATAGAAGTGGATGAGGTATTTGGTAGAGATGAGGACATAGGCATTTTAAGCACGTAAACACTTCGGGTATATGGTAGAGGCATCCGTATCGGTCATCTGCATTTGAGTAGAATAGGCGTACTCAAACGTTCCCATAGGACTCGTCTATCTTCTGGGAAAAGACAGTCCTCATGTGTGATACAGGGGGTAGATGAGGCAATGTATTAATGGGCGTTAAGAGGTCAACCGGTTGCTGAAAAGATTTAGGCGATGAAGAACTAATAGGTAGGAGGGCGTGTTTGAGAGAATCCGTCATGTTTAAAGAATGTGGTGATGTCGGTTCAAGAGGTTTCTCGTCTAAGGATGACAAAAGAAGTGGCAAGCCTTCCTCTTGTACAACAAGAATGGTAGGAGGAGACGTTTTGGAAATAGATAAATTAGATAACATCCGTTCACAGTCTTGCAACGATGTGGTGTAAGAAGGCTCATTTGTGAGAAGGGAACTCTGGGTGGTTAATTCCTTGATGGGTAAAGGAACGGCGAGGATTTTAGTTTGTCTTGATGGTGAGGAAGGGGGTTCGGGTTCCTGCATTAGTGAAGAGGCTTGGTTCAGAATTTGTTCGATAGAGGTTTTTGGCTGGGCGTCAAAGACTGCATGGATCTCATGAACACTCTCCTCGGCTAAGATATCTTGATTTATGTTACTGTTAGAGGAATGATTTGGGAATGGTTTGTTGAATATTTTCAAATTTCGGTTAGCAGGGGCGTTAGGATTATCGAGGGCTATATCCCCCGCATCAACCATTTCCTGCACTATGTTTTTCAACATCTTGCAGATTTTCATGACTGTGTCCCTTCACGCGGTGGAAGTTACAGAAGTCATTTTCTTTGTACCAAGAAGGTATGGCACGAGCGGAATCAAACCCGGAGTGAGGTTTAACAGGAGGCAAGGTAATGGCTCTGCTTTAAGCAATTTTTCCAATATCACACCATATGTTTCTCCCAAGGAGTGTAGTTGATGGGTTACGCTTTATACTTATAGGTGGTTTTGGCGGGGTATTAGACGGTGGTTGGGATTTGACCATCACTGCGTGCACGGCTCCTTTTGATTTGAAAGCGATCGATGGGTGAGGATTGGTGGTGTTAGGTTTGTTGGTGGAATCTTGGGTTCGGAAATTCGGGTTTTGTTGCGCTGCAACCGCATAATTTCTCTTCCTCTAAGGCTCGAATCTCTAGTTTTCGAGCCATAGTAAAACCTCGTCAAATGTACGGAAAGTTTCAATTTGGAGGGTAGGAGAGATGTGTTTAGCGCGAGGCACTGTGTAAAGAGTTCAATAAGTTTGGCACGAGGCAAGGCATACGTAAGTTGGTTGATAAGGCCCCGCCATCGTCAACGAAATCTGCGATAGATTCGTCTTCAAATTGTCGGATGGCGTAGAGGTCGGTGATAGATACTTTCTTGGCAATGTTAATGGAGAAATGATCTAAGAAAGATTGGGCTAGCTGGTTAAAAGAGAAGATTAAGTGTTGGGTTAAAGCACTATACCACTCCAAGGCGGGTCCTGATAAGGATATGGGAAAGGTGTGGAGTAGTAAAGCGTCGTCATGAGCAATAAGGTAGCGAGGCATGTCTAAATGATTGCAAGTGTTGTTGAGGGTCCTCCTTACTATTAAAATGGGTAAATTTTGGTAATTCCCATTGAGGAGGATATGAATTAAGGGGATTGAAGGGTGGATAGGCTCTCAACAAACTTTCTCGTATGTCGAGTGCTACGACTTCACAAAGCAGAAGCCTCAGATTTTGCATTTTTTCCATCATTTGTTTAATTAAATCAGTAGTTGGATGACATGATGGCGTGGTTGTGGTAGCGGAGGCAAATTGGGCCAAGGGCCACCGCTAGACAATGGTGGGGTTAAATGTTGATAAGGTATGGAGGGTGAATGTTTTGAGGCGACCGAATAGGGATGTCCTATATAAGACGTTGAGGTTACTAGAATATGTGTGTGGAATGAAAAGGTGGGCGGAGCTTGAGAAGGAAATCTCGTGTGGATAGGGGCGAGAGAGCAAGTCATGAAGGGAACGATCTGCAAGAGAGAGAGGTAGGAAGCGATCGGCGGTAATGACATGTTGGGCCCAAGATTAACCAAAGGAAAGCCAATATGTGTCGTATGAACCCCCAGAAGCTGCTTGAGCTAGAGAGGCAGGACTAAGGATGTAGAAGGCAAAGTGGAGTTATCGGGCGGAGAAGGAGCTAAATGATTAGCTATCTTGATAGGCATACAAACAAGGAGTTGACCGTCGGGTGTACGGTCGGGGCATGAGACAAATAGTATTATGCAGTCTTAGGATTAGCATCCAGAAATTTGGCAAATTCTTTATCTCCTGAGAATTTTAGGAACCTCGTTGGTGTCCATAGGATTCCCCACGAGAATGTGAAGGGGGTGATTCGAGCAAAGGCACGAGCAAGCATGTGAAACCATGGCGGCTTGCTTTGAGTGATAACAACCATGGACAAGAGTACAGTAGGGTTTCTTTCTATCGAGAGCGAGAAAAAGCACAAGAAGATGTTTGAAATTGGTAGGTTGTTGGTTTGTCAGAACGCTGTAAAGATAGTAGCTGATATCGGCGGATAATCGATGTCGTCAAATTTGCTTGATGTCGTAAGCTAATTGATGTCGGTATAATAGAACTGGTGTAAGAAGCAGTAAGAAGTTGATTTGGTGTTAATAGTAATTAATATGCCTACCAAACTGTTCTGTAGTGATCACAGAGACAATAGTGTATGACGAGAAAGCGAGCGGAAAACAAGAAAGAATGCACAAACAAATTAATGAGACTAACCCTAGGGTTAATTTTAATCAATTTGGGCTTATGCCTTTAGACGTAGAATGATGTCAATCCTAAACAAAATACTTAGGGAAATGTCAAGTTTGTTTTGGCTTATAAGGTTACCTCAATCGGGCGGAGGAATACAGAGGAAAAGGGGGATGTTTTGAGCTGTTGTGTTAATTATGAAGTGATTCGGTATGTGTTGTGCAGTGAAAGTAAGATTAATTTCCTGTCAATACCGTGGAAATCACCCCCACGTGTACGACTTATTATTTAGTCTATGTTTACTAGAATTGAAAAGCAATGAAAGCAAGAATGTAATGCACGTGTTTTAAACCCAAATCGAAAATGATATTCGATGAAGCAAAGAAGATGACTTTCACTAATGCCAAAACTGGGAAAGCAAGACAAATTCTTTTACTGAATATAACAAAAACAACAAACAGCAAGTATGCTCCCCAAATGAAAGCAAGCAAGAGAAACAGAAACCCGAAATGGGTCCCACCAGGCGTGCCAAAATGTTTCGCACGGAATGTTTCGGCTCTGTGGAATAGACTTGCTTCTATCCTATCATTCCTTTGAGAAATAGATAAGGGTTAGGGCTAGGAGGAATACCTGTTGAATGTTGAGATGGTGTGCGCGTACCGTAGAGAAAGATCAGATCGACTGCGAAGAACTCCTTTTTGTCTTGGAAGGACTACTGCATGAAGTAAGAATACAAGACCACCAGATTTTAATTAGACAATAAATGAGGGAGCTGCCTTAGGCCCAGGAAATATAAAACTTCCTTTCGAAGGTGGTCAGTTCCCCTTTTAATACGAATTAACACAAATGATAACAAAGAAAGCTATTGCAAAATCACGATTTGGGTACCTCGTTACAAAACAATAGAGGTTAAGCTATCAATAATAAAACGTCACGTTGTTTGTTTGGTCTCTGGTCGTTGATACATTGAGTTGAGTTACGAGGATAAACCAGGTGGATCTGAGGTTGTTAGGCAACAAATAGGTGAGAGGAAGGTTTTGGGGTATAAGTCATAGTGGCCGATGCGGTCACTAGATAACCGATCATGCGGTTAGAGAACCGCTGCTAGAGTAGGGGATAAACGACGCTGTCGGTAGGGTTAGTAATCTAGGTGCTTACGGATAGAGGTTGGTTGTAGGGTGATTGTGGGGTTATTAAGAGGCGATGGATGGTGAAGGGAATAATGAGAGGACAGGGAAGACTCGAGTGTGATAAAATGGTCTTCGGGGCAATACAAGGATGTATGGATGAAGGTTAAGTGTAGGGTGCTAGTAGGTGGTAGATCTAGGAATGAGCTTATAATTACTATCAATCCACAGGCTCAAGAAATGGTGCTTAAAAACATACAAGACACTACTTACTCATTCCTGATGAAGATGCAGGTTCCAGGACTGTGATGATGAAGACAGGGCTCAAGTAGGATGATCTGACAATCCAAGATGAGCTATCTCCTCTTCTGATGCTCGGATGAGTGTCACTGGGCTCTAGTTATTCAGTTGCAGTCTTGGGCTTGATCTCCTTCTCTGCAAACTCTTCTTGTTTCTTCACTTGTCTCTGCTCGGCCAAGCAAATCCAGATCCTTCCAATGATTTCTCCTCTTCTCGATCGAATGAAAATCCGATCCTTTGTTTTTGGTTGGAAGTGGTCATTTACAGGGAACCGATGGCGGTTACGCAACCGACGGCGGTCGAGTAGGAACCGGTATCGGTCAGGTCAAAGCGGGCTATTTTTGGTAAAATAGCCAGCTTTCCCTCCTTTTCTCCCGAGGGATTAGTGGCGGGCTTGGTCAAGTCATTATGAGGTTGGTTTTAGGTGCGGGTGAGGAGTAATTAGTCATGGGTGTGGATATGGACCAAGTTATAGGTCTTAACTAGGTTAGTTTAGGGTTAAGACTAGGTCATGATGAGGTGGTGAAATGAGGTGGCAAGTATGGCGATGTGGATTTATTAATTATAAGGTAATTAATAAATAATTGTGTAAGGTTTAGGTGATGAGGTTAGGTTGCGAAATGGGATGCGGGGCACAGGGTGTCGTAAGACACAAATTTGTGTCTCTGAGACCGATACCGGTATTCTAGGCGTTAAATAACTAGTATTGGTTATAGGCCAAAACCTATAAAAAGAAAAAATATGGCATGTCATTATCACTTTGTGAATTTGAGCACCCCATTTTGTCTTTTCTGAGGTGTGAAGTGATTGTGGTGAGTTTGTGGGCTGAGGTGGCATTATTTGAGTGGAGGAGTGAGTGATTGGTAGACCCCAGCGATTAGGAGGCAGAGTTTGATTGGTGGAGAACCCAGCTGAGGAGATTTGGAGCCATGGCTCAGCCAGGAGGAGCAGGAGGTGCTGGACCAGCTGGACCACCGCCACCTATCCCACCACGACGACGTGTAGTCGTACCGGTAGGCTCTGAACTCCTACCTATGTGAATTTAATGAGTTTAACTTAGATGTGGGGTTTGGGTAGGAATTTTTAAATTTAATAAAATAATGAATGAATGGAAGGAATTTGTAAAATGGAGTGGGTAGGTAGGCTAGTTAGGTCAAAGCGGCAGGGTGGGTAGGTTTTTAGGGTTTTCTTGTGGGTAAAAGGGGAGAAATAGGTGAAAAAAGATTTTACGGGCCATTTTGGGTTCGGCCCAGCATCGGTCACGAAATAATTTGTATATGTTGTTTAGGTAAAGACCGGCATCATCATATGTCGACCGCGTCGAGTACACATTATTTACTTGGGGCGACCGATGGCGGTTGAGAGGTGACCAGTGACCACAGTCGGCATGGATAAGAATTATGGTTTTTGTTTGTTGTTTAGAATTTAGTTGTGTTGTTTTGTTTGTTTGTTTGGGGGTGAATGGGGAGGAGTATAGTTGATAGGAAACGTGATTAGGGTGGGGAAATGGGGTTGTTGGGGGCTAGTTTGGGTAGGATAGATTAGGTGTTGGGTATGAAGTAGGAGGTGTTAAATTGGCGGGGTATAGTTAGATGACTAGAGTAGATCGGGGTGGTTGGTAGGTTGAGTGGGTAGAGAGAGTTAAAGTAGTTGTTATTGTAAAGGGTAGGCCCTGATGAAATGAGTTGTTTTGCAGAGCACGCCAAAGAACGGAGCGATGCGAGATCGGATGCCCCCTTTATTGAGACGGATGCGGCCACATGTGTCCGTAGCGCATTGGGCCATTATGCGAGAGGTGGGACTCGGCGGAGTCCAGCGGTATAGGGCTGTGGATAGGGACCACAGCCTGATGGTTGCCCTCATCGAGAGATGGGATCCGGTAACCAATGTCTTCCATCTCCCTACTGGAGAGATGATGATTACTTTAGAGGATGTATATCGCATCCTGAGACTGCCAATCGTAGGTGAGGTAGTGTTCCAGGTGGATGCGGAGACAGCGATGGACAAAGCATCCTACATGTATTCAGGGATGCAGCCCCATTGTTGACCTATCACAGCACGAGCATTACCTATGGCAACATGTATCGTGCACACCGACAGGAGACATGGCTTGCCGTGTTGATGATGATAGGTATCACCTGCTTCGCCCTCCCGGACTCAGAGGGAGGCCGCTTCCCACGGGCTTTGATGGGAGTGTTACATGAGATGGTAGAGTAGCATACATGCTATGCCTGGGCACCAGTGTATCTAGTGTAGCTATACAGAGAGCTGTGGGGTTATCACCGGATGAGGCAATTTTGTATTTGCTCTGCTTTTTGTTACACTGCTGGGCATACGAGCACATCATCTGTATACGACCAGTAGGGCTGCCCCAGCAGCCAGGGCCACAAATTGTCTACAGATATGGATTTCAGAGGTGGTTGGGGGTCGTGGGCCAGCCACGAGTGGTGCTCACAGGATGGGATGTGGCCTACTACCATCATATGTTAGAGGGCTTGACTGCCCTGGACATTATATGGAGGCCCTACAGAGGCCATCAGCCCCGAGGAGGAGCCCGAGCACAGATGCGCTGGATCCAGTATAGTTTCTGGATAGCTGGATGGAGGCCCGGAGAGTATGAGTGGATACCCCTAGAGAGGGTACGACGGTAGTTGGGCTTGTGACAGGATGAGCCACCTCCCTTCCCATAAGTCTTGGAGGGATGATGTAGAGGTGCCCTTTGCACTGCACCGCATGCTTTGTTGACCAATTAGTTAGCAGAGAGGCCACGGACGATATCTGATGGATGATCTTTGAGTAGCGAGGGCCTTTTTGGTTTGGTGGGTAGGGGAGAGAGTAGCTAGGAGAGCACAGCCCCGCTGATCAACATGATTTGGCGGCTTTTATAGCAAAGAGGACCGGCTCGTAGGGCAGTGCGGTTGTTACATGGGCGGTGGTTTCACGCGAGCACAGATGGGGTGCTACGAGGCGGTATTAGCCTAGGCACGAGCTCGAGCATAGTCGTAGTAAACCGGTATAGCCATAGGTACTGAGCTCAGATACAGCCCACGAGCACAAGCGCAGTGCAGTGCAAGTACTACCACGAGCACTGGGTGTACCAGCAGGACAACGGCCACTACTAGTAGGAGTCGGGGGACCAGCCCCAGCAGCCATGGTGGCACGGGCCCGCTATATGGAGGTGAGAGCAGAGGCCCGATATTATCAGGATGTCCTTGATGGTACCAGAGCTAATTGTCAGCCGTATACGGTGCACAGAGCCGAGACATCCCAGAGCCAGAGATCCCAGGGACGTGCAGCCACAGTAGGTGGGTTTGTTATAGGGAGGAGGTGAGAGCTAGCACAGGGACCAGCAGGGAGACAGCCGAGGTGGCGAGAGAGCCGAGACATCCAGCAGCAGTGATGGGTTTTTTTTTTTTTTTGAGATTGGATATAGACACGGATCCCGTGGCTAGGTATGTATATTGAGGCCTGCGTGCCCATATATGATTTAGTTATTCATTCATTTTTGTTGTATATACCGGCCTGCGAGCTGAGTACATGTTGTATAGTTGATATCGGCTTTGTGAGCCAGTATATTTTTGACTGGAGATAGACCGGCTTTGTGAGCGAGTCGAGATTTTGATGGGGATAGCGTCTGCGTGCGGCTTTGTATTATTTTTAGATCACAGAGGCCCCCATGCAGGGAAAATTGTATATTTTGACATTGATATATAGAGATGATGATTTTGATCCACATGGTGTGTATAAAAATGTCTTATGTGTTTTGTCGATGGTTTTTGAAATTTAATGTATATAGATGATGAGGTTGATCCACATGGTGTGTATACTGATGGGTTTGATGTTAAAATGTCGCATGTATTTTGTCGATGATTTTTGAAATTTAATGTAGATAGATGGTGTTGATGAAATTGTGATGATATATATATATATATATGTGTGTTGATGGGATTTTGATGACAAATATTGATAATGATGTTGTTATGCAGGAAAAAGAGGCGGGCGCCACCAAAAATTTGCAAAAAATGAAGAAAAGGCCTAGGTTTAAGCAAAGGGAGAGATAATTGCATAGGAGAATTGAGTGCTAGGGAGGAAAGAGATAGGTAAAGTGATTGTGGGCTGAGATTAAGAAGCCGAGAAAGACAAGTTATATTGAAGAGGGTGGTGAACAAGGTGGACGAGGAGAAACATCCGGCGAGCGAGAGATGAGAGGGAAGACAGGTTCCACCACAAGCTGCTACATCCCAAGAGGTAAACTGTTTGGTTGTAATTTAATTCTTGCATGTTTTATGAATAGGATGAGAGAAGGTAAGTGGATAGAGACGAGAAAGAAAAGGTGATAGGTAAGGGTTTGGGATGGGGTGAGTGTTATGGGGTAGGTAAGCAGGGGTTTCACGTATGTTTGTAGGTGTAGAGAGGAGTAAACGAGCAAAATAATTATCGTAGGGGATGTTTTTAAGTAGGTTGTATATGTTTGATAATGACCGGTATCTTTTAGAGATAACCGGTATCGGTTAGGAAACTAGTATCGGTTATCTATAACCGATATCGGTTACTGTATGAAATTTCAAAATGTGAGATTTGATTTATTGAATGGTTTGTTTGTTGATTTGATGTATGCAGGCAGAGGCAGGTTTGAGGATGAATGATAGTGTACCAACTTTGTTGTCACGAGTCCGAGTGGATGTAACACCAGCTGAATGGGTATTGATAAACCGTGTGGGGTTAAGTGGAATCCACTATTATTCACGAATCACACGCAATCATGCTATGTTGTAGGCATTGATTGAGAGGTGGAATCCGGAAAAGAATACCTTCTATCTGCCAACAGGGGAGATGACAGTGACATTGGAAGATGTGTTTAGAATTTTGAGGCTCCCAATTACAGGAAGACCAGTGTATCAAGCAGGGCCTAGCGCAGCGAGGAGCGATAACAGTCAGTATTTGGTTCAGCTGCACGAGATTTGACACAGCGAGGTTTGACATTCACTTATGGTACAATGTATGCAACACACCCTGAGGAAACAAGGTTGGCAGTGGTATTAATGATAGCGGTGGGGTATTATGCATTACGAGGGTGGATGGGGGAAGATTTCCAAAAGCATTGATGTGTATTATTTGGGAAATGATAGAAAGGAGCGTGACTTTCACATGGGCACTGCATATATGGCGGAGCTATACGAGGGTTTATGGGCCTACTGGTGAAATCACAAGGCGACACTTTGGATTGTGTATACTTATTACATTGTTGGGACTATGAGCACATTGTGTGTGTGTGACCAATAGGCTAAACAATCTAGGAAAGAGAGACAGGAGTGTAGAGGTTGGGATTGAGACGATGGTCGAGACGAGAATAAGATGCGAGATCTAGGCCGTAATAGATGACATCGAGTATTATAGGCATGTATGGGAGATGGTGATGATTGCAGATATTTTTGGAGGCCTTACGGGAACTATATGGTGACAGAGAACATAGCTGAGGAGTTGAGGGGTGTAGAGTGATTGAGGTGGATCGCAGGGCACAGGCCAGGTGAGTATGAGAGGATTCCTCTAGATCACGTGTGATGACAATTTGGACTTGTTCAGGATATACCCATGGCTTATAGACCATACATGAGGATCGACACCGAGGCAGCATTCTCACCTTCTGGCCAACACCTCCAGAAGGGCCAAAAGAGATAGCAACCAATCGCAGGGTAATGGATGCGGGAGCGAAAGAGGCTTATAGATTATGGTGGGTAGCAGAGCTGCAAGGTGTACGTGAGAGGGCCGATCATCCTGACATAGCTATGATTATAGTGGAGAGAGACCACCTACAGGCTTTGGTTCACTAGCTTCAAACACAGGTGAATGAGACAATGGGATTGTTAGAGGTTTCGCAGTTATGAGTGGAGAGACTAGAGGCAAGATTCCTCCACGCGAGAGGGCATATTCGTATGTTACGAGAGATGTTGGCGGATCGGTGGGATGGACCAATAAGCAGTGGCACGTTTGAGGATGGAGAGGCGGATGAGTGGCGTCGATGATCATGATCACCACTTGATTTGGGAGGAGGCGCAAGGTTCTAAGTGAATTTCATAGGGGTATAAGAATAAATAAGGATGCCGACACTGCGTGTCGATGATAGAAGATGTATTTGTTTAAAATCTAAATAAAGCTGAATATGTATGTTGATTTGAGTTATGATAATAATAAGAATGGTTGTGTTTTGAATGTTTGTTTGGAAAAAAAAGAAACAGAAATAAATAAATGATGAATGTTATCAAATAGAAATACACAAAAATATTTATATTTACAACACATGATAGGTTATGGTAGGGGATGGTCGAGCTAACCTTGGGAGACCCCATGTCTCCTAAGTGCTGCCTACATAGCCCATTGCACAAAGCAAGGAGAGGCCTTAGACCGATGTAGTTCTCCCTTAGGACCAGGGAGAGGTGAATTCGGGAAATTTGGTTGTGATTAGTAAAAATGTTGATATTGGTAGGGTAATGTTGTTGGTGGTGGTGCGGGTATAGGTGGAGCGAAAGTTAGCTTACCCCAGTAGTAGGAAACCGTGTCCTGATTAAGGTCAACACATAATCCTAGATTCGAGTAAAAGAGGCAAAAAGTGTCCCGTAGTTGAGAAGAGCTAAACAAACCACATATTAACATAGGATAAGCTTGAATCCCTAGGTACCTTGGATATGCGAGAAGTCGATAGGTGAAAGGAGTTGTATAGTCACAATATATCGGATATACGTCACGTCTCTTGAGTTTTATTGCTTTGACGAATGGTGAGGTGAGGTGGTTGATATAGTTGGGGTGCAAGAGAACTTGTTATAAGGTGATTATTCGATGAAAGAGAACCAAACCTAAATAGACAAGTCCATGACTCAAAAGTGCTTTGGAATACTACTTTTTACTTTTCCGGATATAGACTGATCGATGCGGGAAGTCTACATGGGATATATATTTTTTTGTTCTTGAGGTCTTCACGAAGCTGATCAATGCGAGAAGCTTCTGATAAAGGCTGACTTTGTATAGCTGTCCTTCAAAGGAGTAGTCTATTTATAGTAGCAGATGTAGTTTTTGTGTATAGTTGTCCTTCGGGGGAGCAGTGTATTTATAATAGTAGAAGTGGTTTTGCACATAGCTGTCCTTCGAGGAGCGCAATCTATGTATAACTTAGAGGTCTAGATGTCCGTTTGGCATGAAGCATATAGTTTTGTAGAAATTTTGACTTAAGAATATCCCATAAGCGTATAATTGAGAACGTGTTATTTTGATACTTTTAAGTCATGGACCCGACTAAAACAGGAAGGCATCTTTAAGAGGAAGTGATGACCAAGCTACGTGAGCTTGATTCTATTTTGAGATGTATGAAAAAAAGTGTATGAGGTGGTAAACGAGCTCAAGGGATGAGCGCAAGGTAGATAAGAAGTGATATAACACTAAATTCAACAGTAGAATGGTCGAAGATGCGAGGCATTAAGGGGTTTAGGCTCAGGTTTACCATTAACCGAAGCTAAACGATAAGTGCTGGATCCATAAGTGTGAGTGATAATGTAAGGCCCAATCCAATTTGGTGCAAATTTTCGCGTTTTCTCTTTTTGAGTTTGGTTACATGTTGATTCTCTTTGAGGACAAGATCACCAACCTTAAAGGTACACTCATGAAGTCGCTTATCATAAGCACGCTTGATGCGATTTTGATAGATTTGAAGGTGGTCAAGAGCTGTAAGACGACGCTCGTCAAGAACCTCCAATTGGGCTAACTTTGCTCTTAGCTGAAATCATCATTGGTTAGAATATCTGAAGAGATATTCTTAGGGAGGGTATTTGTATTTCGAGAGGCAAGACAAGCTTGGTACCATATACTAAAGAAAATGGTGTGGCATTAGTGGAGGTACGAATGCTTGTATGATAAGCCCAAAGGGAAAATGGGATGTGATCATGCCAATTTTTCCAAAATCGTTAACGAATTTCATGAGAGTTTTGGTCGGGGTTTTGTTAGAAGATTTGGCTTGACCATTTGGTTGTGGGACGATAAGGTGATGAGAAGCTAAGATTGATACCAAAGTTGTCACAAAGGTCTTGTAATAACTTTTTTGAAAGATTTGCCATTATACATTATCGGCGATGAGGAACACCAAAGCGCAGATAATGTGATGGTTAATGAATTCTACAATTTTTTCTTTTTTGGTTGAAATGAGTGGAATGGCCTCCACCCATTTAGTATAATATTCAGTTGCTGCGATTATCCAATGGTGACGTTGCGAAGAGGGCGGGTGAATCTCACCAATAAGGTCTAAACCCCATTGTGAGAAAGGCCAAAGATCTCGTGCGACTGTAGAGAGATGGATAGGAGTATGTTGAAGGTTGGCATGTTGTTGACACATAACACAACGCTTAACATATTTGTAGCGATCGTTATTAGCGTAGGCCAATAATATCCTAGGCGAATGATTCGTTTGGCCACAGCGAAGGCCACTAAAATGTGCACCACAAATACCGTCATGGACTTGTTGGATGGTATAGGTAACCTCCGTGCCGGTTAGACATCGAAGGAGGATGCCATCAAAGCCACATTTATAGAGGAGTCCCCCCATGACTACATAATGAGAAACACTTTTAAGAAAAGCACGTTTTCCATTACGAGTAAGGTCAGGTGGGAGAACAGAGGTTGTAAGGTAGTCGTGAAATTGGTGATACCAAGTATCCTGCGAGTCAGCAGACACATTATTTACCATACAAACATCCGGGGCTGAGTAAGATGGGGCAAAGAGTTGTTGGACCAAGACAAATATGTCAGAGTCGGTTGGTGAGGCAGGAATTTGCGAGGCTAAGCAAGCCATAGTATCCGCAAATTTATTAGTAGAGCGGGGAATGGTTTGGATAGAATAATGAGTAAATAAGGTCAAAAGTGAATCCACGTAATGTTTATACTTTTGAAGTTCCTCATTTTTACATTGGTAGATGCCCATAACTTGATTGACAACTAGTTGAGAGTCACTAAAAATGTTAATAGATTTTACACCTAAGTGTAACGCAACCTGGAGACCCAAAACAAGGGCCTCGTATTCCGCTGTATTATTAGTGCAGGGGAAATTGAGCCGGAATGAAAGAGGCATAGGCTCAGCATCAAGAGGAATGAGAACAATGCCGGCCCCTCTGCCGCGCTGGCATTTGGATCCATCGAAGAAGAGGGTCATTGAATACAACTCATTACTGAGTGAAAGAGTGGCAATGAATTCGTCAGGGAAAGTAAAATTGGTAAATTGTTCCCGAGAGTAAAGGGGCTTATGTGAGTTGGTTTGCGATTGTTTGTCCTTTGATTGATTTCCGGTGTACAAATTCAAGGTCGATGTCGGCAAGGAGCATAATCCATCGGGCAATGCGTTGGTTTAGATGAGGTTTGGCGTACATATAATGGATGGGGTCCATGTTGGTGATGACAAAAGTTTTGTGATTCGTGGAGGTAATGTCGGAGTTTGGTGGCCACGAATGATAGGGCTAAGCACAACTTTTCTACATGTGTATACCTAGTCTCATAATCCACCAGAGTACGACTTATATAATAAATGGCTTGTTCTCGATGCTCAGAGTCATGATGTGTGAGCATGGCTCCTATAACATGGTCGGTGGTGGAAAGGTAAAGGTAGAAAGGGTGATCGTCCTGAGGTGGGATAAGCACGGGTGGCTGCAAGAGATAGGATTTAAGAGCCTCAAAGGCTTGGTGGCACTCTTCGCTCCATTGAAAGACAATGTCCTTTTTAAGGAGATGATGGAAAGGTTGACATCGATCCGAGAGTTGGGAGATGAAACGCCAAATAGATTGGAGTTTGCCCTGCAAACTATGCAATTGTTTGAGGTTAGTGGGTGGGGGCATTTCTAGGATAGCTTTGACTTTAGCGGGATCGACCTCGATGCCACGCAAAGAGACAATAAAACCAAGGATTTTTCCCGAGAGGACACCAAAGACACATTTATTTGGTTGAAGACGAACACAGTATTGTAACAGGTGATCGAAAATAATGGTTAAAACATCGAGATGTTCACTGCGATGCTTAGATTTACCAAGAAGATCATCGACATAATCCTCAAGGATAGTGTGCATAATGTCATGAAAAATATAAGTCATAGCCGGTGATAGGTCGCACCAAAGCATTCTTAAGGCGAATGGCATGACACGATAGAAGAGAAGGTTCCCAAGGAGTTATGAATGTGGTTTTATGTTGATCACCGGGGCTACCAAAATTTGATTGTATCCTGAGAATCCATCCATGAGAGAAAGCATCTCATGGCCCACAGTGAGATCAACAAGTTGATCAATACTTGGGAGGGGGAAGTCATCCTTTGGGAAAGTGAGGTTAAGGTCCCAGAAATCCATACATATCAGAAGTCCCCCCGTTGCTTTAGTAACAGGTACGATGTTAGAAATCCATTGAGGATAGTCAATAGGTAAGATGAAGGAAACAGAAAGGAGTCGTTGAAGCTCTTCTTTGACCAAGAGGGTAATGTGTGGATGCATTTTCTTAGTTTCTCTTTAACTGGTTTGGAATCGGGTTTTAGGGTAATGTTATGGACCGCTATGTCAGGATCAATTCCCGGCATGTCAGCATAGGACCAAGCGAAAGCTTAGTTGTGGGCATGTAGGATGGTAGTAGAGACGATTTGTTACGATGCGTTAAGAGATTGTCCGATCTTCACAATGTGAGGATCATCCTCTATGTGGATGTTGATTTCTATAGTCAACTCATTCAACATGGTTTGAGTGTCAGATGGTAAAGCGCGTTGAATATAAGAGTCATCCACACCAAGGTAAGTGAGGATGGAGTCGTCATCCTGGCACTCAACAACATTAATTGAAGGCGAGTCTTCTTCGATCATGTTTGGATATAGAAGGGGAAGAGAAGATGGGTCTTCATTATCGTGTTGATAAGTGAGAGGACCTAGGAAGATAGCGTTTATGAAAAAAAAAAGTTAGGAGGGATAGATTCAGGGTCTATCGACTCTGTGGGTGACGATGGAAAAATGGGTGATGATGGTTCGGAAGGGGTGACTTCGTCGTCTTCCTAGATACAACGGATATGTGGTGTTTTTGGTGTAGGTGGTTCAGAGAATCCAAGACCACGATGATCTTTGTGTTTGCGTGTAGTCACGGGAATGATCGTATGTCGGCCTTGTTCATAAAGACGAACCAAGCCCTTCCAAGCACAACGCATCAGGAAGGTGAGGGTAAAAGCGGCGATTAGTTAGATATTGAAAATCAGATTGGAAGGGAACCACACCAAGGGGAGGTTCGGGGTGACAGGATGTATCGACGACACCCCATACGTTAGGTTGGTGCGGCGATTAGGTGGTCCGTAGGAGATTACTTCCCCACACGATGGTCATAGGTAGGATGCGTATGTAATTATCTCAGTCACTCTGTGGGGTATGGAAAGTGCTAACGTTATATAGGAGATACTCCCCCAGCGTAAGGTGTTGAAAAACATCTACTAAGGGATCTGAGGTTGGGATGTTGTTCGCGGGAAAGGAAGTGGTATTTGTAGCGGCGGTTTCATTGGTTGAAGGTGTAGGTGCGATTGAGGTGGATGGTTGAGGTGTGGTCGAAATAGATGGTTGGGTTGGATTAATGGGTGTCTTGAGTGGTACAAGCACATCATTAGGGCAATATAACATATTGCAAGTTTTGAAGGGGAGCGTCAGCTTTTACGGTGTAGGACTTCCCCTCATACTCGAATTTTATGCATCTATGTAAGGTGGAGGAACGCATCCCATAGCCCCGAGATCCAAGGGCGGCCTAACAACATGTTGTATTGGAATTCTCCCTCAAGGACATAGAAGATTTCGGGTAAGGTCCGTGGCCCTACACGAATGTTAAGGATCACGGTGCCTAAGGTAGAAGTAATAGCATCGTTGAATGAACGCAACATGGTGGGGTTGGCACACATGTAGCTAGAAGGGATATTCATTTGTTGGAAGGCTTTGGAAGAGATGATATTTAGGCTAGCGCCCCGTCAATCATAACACGACGTACTCAGATGTCCCGGACATAAGCTGAGATGAAAAGAGCGGGGTCAGGATCTTCTGCACCAAAGTCAACAATTTCATCTTCGGAGAAACTGACAGCAGCGGTTTGCTATACAGGGATGGAAGTGGTAGATTGTTTGGTGAGAGAAGCAACGTGGTTGGGTGTTAAGATGGAGGTAACAGGCAAGGTTTTGTTAGGTAAGACCTCTATCCCTTGAAGGATTTCAACAAGAGCTTGGCGATGAGATTCAGAGGTTTGAATGAGATCATACAGTGTCATTTTTATAGGTGATTGGTGAAGTTGTTTGATCATGGTCTGATGGGCAACTCCATCAGAGATGGGGTAGGCAGTATACCACGAATAACCACTTTAGGTGGTGGTGCGATCGGGATGGTGGATAGAGAAGGAGATGCCACTGGGGTGCTTTCTTTAGCTTTACCATTTTTTACGCCTCGAGTAGCAACACAAATCATGTTAATCTCGTGAACATGAGAAGAGGAAGACGGTAGGGATAAGTCATTGTCTTTGAGAGGTGGGGTTGTAATAATGATAGATCTTGGTGAGGTGGGGATGGGTGGTATAGGAGAGGGGATTGAAGCTAAAGGTTTCTCACTTCGTAAGTTGTCTTTCTTAACCTTTCTATCGGAGAGAGGTGGATGATGAAGTACGCTTTCAAAGCTTTGCATCCCTCTACATCATGTCTGGTGTGCGATGGTAAGCATGATTTTAGACTCATCATAACCTATAGGTCGAGGCTTAGATGGATCATAGGGTCTAAGTGGGGGTAGGGAAATGGTCGCATTCTCCACCAACATATCAAGGATTTTGGCGTAAGACCCTTTGAGTGGGTCAAAGTCAGAGGAAGATGAGGCTATTGATTGGGTGAGTTTTGGTAATGTTTGGGTATGGTTGGTTTGTACGGGTGGTGGCTTAGACAAGGGGTTTTGATAATTGGATTTAACTAAACGTGGCTTCTTTGCGTGAAGTTATGTTTAGCGAGTCGATGACGTGGTAGCAGAAAACAACCACGGAGAAAGAGGAGTGACAGTAAACAAATCCTTTGATGATGGAGTTTGTTTAGGGTTGATAGGTGGATAGGATACTTGGGGTGACAGGTGTTGATACACCCATGGATTTCTGTATGGGTGTAGAAGATGCAGGTCGTTTTAAAGAAAACGTAGGAGGTATGATGTATTGAGGCAAGGTGGAGGGGTGAGGTCCAAATAGAGAAGGTAGGTGTGATGGCAAGGGTTTTAGTTGTGACAGAGGCATAGATTGGACTTGGGCTTTAGGGGATTGGGTTTGTCTCCTAGGTGGATGGACGACTTTATTTTTGGCTAAATCTAACCATTTAGGTGGGTGTCCGGCTAGGTATTGGTGACGTCCCAAGCATAGGGGAAGGTTTGGTTAGGTTAATAGAGGTGGATGAGGTATTTGGTAGAGATGAGGAGGGTGAAGATGAGGCCATAGGCATTTTGAGCTTTTGTAAACACTTCGGGTATATGGTAGAGGTGTCTGGATCGGTCATCTACATTTGAGTAGAGTATGGTGTACTCAAACCGTAACATCCTCATTTTATACCTTAGAACAAGTGAATTTTTTTTTTTTTTTTTGATAATTGCATCCTGGTTCTAAATACATAATTTAGAACTCACAAATCAAATAACCATTCTTATAACAGACAACCATATGCAGCTGTAATGACTCGGAGTACCTCCGATCTATTCATTCCATGACTCGGTAATCTACCGATCTATTCATGCGTAATAAGAGTTGGCATTTTTATTTAACACTTCACTCTTGCGGTTCTCTTCCCTATTCTGGGATTCAGAATGCTCTGTCCAAGGAACCTAACTGAATAATTGTTACCATTATTCATCGGCATCTCATCCCTTAGACTAGGTGAATTAGGACAACGCAATCAGCAGCTTGCGATACTTTGGCCAAAGATTTGAAACATATTGTTTATGTCTCGTATTCCTTAACGGCATACTCATCAATCTGGAATACGCCCTTCACCCCATTCTTATGTTATGTAGAATGTCTTATACCGACTTCTATCAGTCCCTCCTATCTCAACTTATTCACTCGGAAACGGATTAACAAGGTGATAACGTTATATGGATGCCCACGAGGATTAGGGATACGATGACATACTAGTTCAACCCTAGTTAAACCAGTGTGTCAAGATACCCGAATCTCCTAGGCAGCCTTATAACGTGACCACATTCCTAATCGGTCCCTGAGTAACTCGTTCGAGATCAAAGTGTAAATCTTAGCGATCAATGCAAAGGGTGTCGTCATAAGTCACCTGCATTGTTGTAACTTCGAGAAGATCCTAATCTCCTCGGAGGTACAACCCTGCAGTTGACTTGTGCCGTCAACCTTTAGATCCACCTCGAAAAGATCTACTTATTAATATGCATTACGCACGTTGAGTTTAAATTACATTAAAGACGTTTCCCCTAAGGTTAGCCTTTCCCGATCCCTAGATTCTTCGTCTTAGAATGACCTTCCTCAATAAAACCCATTACACGGTGGAGATATTAAGGCCAAGGTCTCATCATGGAGTTCTTAAAATATACATGATTCGAAGACAACGGAATTTGACAATAACTCATAAACTTCACATGAGATTGCCATCTGAACCCCATTAGGTTTATATCAGTTCTCCTAACTGAATTTATATCATACTTATTAGTATCAAGATATAAATGATTAAGAATCCAATTAAATGTTGTCCTGTCATAATCAAGACTTAGGGATTAGTAATTTAATTCAGCTTGATTAGCGTTCTGCTTAGGTTTATTTTAATCCTATCTTTTAGAAAGACAATGATTTAAATTTCAATTTTGCTTTCGATAGAACAAATTAGAACTACTAAACACTCATAAGAATTCAATCACATTTTCTTGTAAGCTTTCATTGACAATCACAAAAGTCTCCAAATTATACAAAGATAACATTGCCCCTCCGGTATATAAACCGAAGAAGGTCAACTATCAAAATAAGAATACAACACATAAGTAGCAAATACTTATTTCTATTCCTTTCAGAACTATACAAATACTTTTTATGCATTCAGCATACTTGATACAATGCTCAACGGAAAAGGAACATCTTTCCACATATAGTACATTTAGAAAATCAAGCTGTAATTCATTATAAATCAAATTAAACAATCTGATCATCCGGTCAGATCTGCATTGCTTTTACCACTTACGGCATCCATCTGCAAAAATTATCAACATGGGTCAGTTCAATGAACTGAGCATGATAAGCACTAACTCTTAAAACAATTGCAATCCGTCAATTGTTTTCATCAAACACCCTGTTTAAATGATATAAAATCACCAAACAAGTAAACATGATTCAGACTATACGTTAGGAATATATCATGTCTATAACGTGTAATAATAATTTTCGTTCTGAGTAGTACTATATACTTCTCAAATATTTCATCAAAATATTAGGGATCAAGAAGAACAAAAGTATCCCAATAAATTATTGATTGTAAATCCCAAGATGAACAAACATCGACAATCATGATATTCAACTTAAAAAGAGGAATACCATATCAATCCTGATACCGTCATTATGTAAAAACAATTACAGATGTTAGTTAAACAATTATATCAACTTATAATTTACAACAGAAGAGAAATAAACAAATTGTACATGTTTCCCTCTGAATTAGCTCATGACTGTACCGTCTTTTCAAAAGCAAGGCACTCACCTAATACGCATGCAAATAAATCGTCGAGTCCATCAATGAGAACTTGTTTTGTTAAAACTTAAAATAAAGCAACTACAGATCAGTAACCCTCTTGCCAAACAACGGTGTCTATCTACCAAGCAGACTCAGTATGACCTTGCGCAAGAAGCGACAGACAAGAAGATAAACACTGAAAGGCTTTTAGACACAAGGTCGAAATCAAAAGATCTCCTTTGTTATCGCAGTCAACCAAAGACTCATGATCATTTAAGCAATGACATTTCCCTAGGACTATGCGGAGGGATTTTTAAACGAAATCCAAGCAACATGCATAGCCACATCCAACTGGAATGTAGTCAAAAAGAAAACATAACATAACATAACGTAGTCACTTATGAACGCATCCAGAGTTGAAAGTATGGTATTCACGACCTACTTTATAGAAGCCATAATTCATGATGTCAAGCTATTAAAGAAAACCAACAAAGCCAAGAACATTACATGTTCATACTCGAGCTTATACTGAAAACTTGATGACATAGATTACCATTCGAGGATTTAAAACTAAGTCCGTAAGCAGTATATTCACAGTTTAGCTTTTCGAGCCGATATACAAGATATCTTCCCATACTCACGGAACCCAACGGTGTCGAAAACAATAGTAAACCCAACAGATCTTAATTTGAAGCGATTACCTTTGTTTATCTATCAAGAATTCAATGAGTCCCAACAACGGTATACAAGATAAAAATAGTTAATGATTCTATCTATGCCAACTATGGTAAGCATTCAAAAATCAGGTGTAAGAAAATCAAAATATTGATTTCATAACAAGGAATTCAAATTTGAACCTCTTCAAAATTCTCGAACAAGCTTACACGAAGGAAACGTAAATGTATACCCGATGGAGTCTGTACCAAAATTCATTACAAATAATAGAGGTCGTATGACTGTTACTTCAAATTCCAATGAAATTCAAATTATCAATACTCAAAGATGTATCTATATCCTCAACGGTGGACCATAATATACGATTCATTCAAAGGACTCCCAGAGTTGTTTCAATACAATAATCATATATATATACATCAATACTATCAGTGGGTTGAATCCCCATAACCTCCTCCGAGGAAAAACAACTCCAGCAAGGTCGTAATGAATACTGTAACACAGCGAGTTACCTTTTCACAAATAACTATAAAATTTCATAACGTAACCCAACCAGAATCCATAACCACCACTAAATAACAACCACGACAGAGCTTACAAAAGAAAAAGGTCAATTAACTGAACAATCAAACAAATGTCCTTCAGTATCCCTTCCGACAGTTTCCACAACAAGAATCAACGAAAAGTATCCATCAACAAGCATCTCAATAGTCTGTACCCATCGAGAGAACAATTTATGGACTCACACAGAGCAGGCCTAGCACATATACTTGCAATAATTTCACATATTAAAGCCGGAATGCAAAACACAAAGAAATATAGCAACAGTTCAAATTTAATAAACACCCATCAAGGGATAAATGAAAAATCGAACCAGCATGAAGATACAGTACCAAAATCACACAAGACAACCATAGAAAATCATCTATTTCCATAAATCATTTGAACAGAGTTGTTCTAATGAAATCACTTGAAAGACAGCAAGATTTTTAAAGGTTAGGGCCTAACATGCCTGGATATTTTCTCAAAATTCCGAAGCAGACCACTTAAAGAGCTCAGACTTTCTTTTCCTTTTCCAAGTTAGAGCCACCAACAAAATTTTGCTATTTCCATGACTTATATATTTTCCTTGCGGAGGAAAGAGCTAGATACGCTCGTACTTGCCATGCAACACAAAAAAGCTGAGTGCGAAGAACCAGAGTGAGCAGCGAGAGGAAAAGCGGAATTCGTGATAAGCCAAACAAAACATTAACTTTCCAATTTGCATGCCTTCTCGCGAATTCCGAGCTCGACTTCCGAGCTCATTAATTGCATTTACTCCCAATTTCCCGCTCAAACTCCACTGCCACCGACCGCCATAGTTGGCGATAGACAAGAGAAATTCCAAGACCATTTCCAATTTTGGCGAACTGCCACGTCGGCTCAAGTTAGCCGTTTTAAAACTTCTACCAATACCTGCCCTTCATACTTATCCTTTGCATTTAATGACATAGAAAATGCCGCCCATGGTTCGCACCCCTCCATAGGTCCCCTTACATCCTTGTTCATAGTTAGGTTAGTAACTTAGGTTAGGATTTAGGATAACACCTAGTCTAACTTCATAGAACATAGATACTAACTTAGGACGTTAGCTCTTAGCCTAGGTCTAGGTTAGATTAACACTAACCCCTAGGTTAAGTTTAGTTTTAGGTTACTAACATTAATAATTCCGATTAGGTCTAACATTTCTTACGCTCGAGAAAAGACCTACAACATGCATTCTCGAGCAGGGTTCACTCTGTCTTGCCATTAGGCTATGGAATTATATATGCAGAATTATTACGGTCCACGACCAAGACCTTCCGAGATATACTTCGATATCGGGAACCATTCCATTTCACATGATCAACCCGAGTTAGACTCGGGATTGGCTTTATTCAACGAATTGAGACTTGCAACTGACTTGTGAAAGGTTTATAATTTTAATTCATCATGAAAACTTAAAGCACCACTTGGATCAATACCACCTTTGATCAAGGCTAGGTCTTATAGATGAATAACTTTAGAATTCATTAGAGATCAGATTAAACTCGGATGTAAAATGAAATAAATAAAAGAGTCTAATCAAATTCGACTCGTCAAAGATCGCAATCTGCAAAGAAGATCGATACATATCAAGCATGATTTCTCAATCAAGGAACACATCCTTTTTTACAAAGAAATCACATATCAACACTTGTATGCTCGGGAGGAAGTAATGATTCGAGGGTGTTACATGCTTCCCTCTAAAAAGATTCATCATCCGATGATTACATATTCAATTAACCTTGAGTCAACCAATTTATCGATTACACAAACAATGTGACTATTTCCAATTTGAATAGTTCGAGAAATCAATGTCTGACACATTTTATTCAACTGAATAATGTTTGCCTTCATCGGATTTCATAAATACTTAAAAAAATAAGTTCATTAAAGAATGTTTTTCAAAAGATTTCATTCTGTTGAAAAAGAGAAGGAAAATCAATTTTATCTCTTCCATATTTTCCCAAGTTGCACTTTCTTCGTTAAGCTGGTCCCCTTTGGACCTTACATTCTTGTATTTCACGATTTCTTAAATGCAATTGGCGAGTTTCAAAGCACTCGTGTGGGTTTAACCACGATTATTCACGGGTCTTGGACCTGCGAGGAATTCAATTTAAAACATGTGACAGATCTGAAACGTATTTCTTAAGCAAAGAAATATGGAAAACATCATGCATGCGAGATAAAGCGGTGGCAATGCTAAGCGATAAGCTACGGGATTGATTATTTCGACAATTTGAAAGGTCCCACGAATCGAGGTGACAACTTGGCAGCCTTGCCAAAATTTATAGAACTCTTTACGGGTTTAACACGAAGAAAAACCTTATCACCAAGCTCAAACCTTCTATTAACCCGCTTAAGGTCAGCATAGCTCTTACGCTATCGCATTTGCTACTTCCTTTAGTCGTTCACGAATCAACTTAACTTATTTGTTCCATTTCGGTGAGAATCTCTGGTCAATTACCACTCTATCCTCAACTTTGTCCCCAACTAACGGGAGTTCGCACTTTCTTCCATAAAGTGCTTCAAATGGTGCCATTTTAAGAGATGAATGATAAGTATTATTGTATGCGAACTCAACTAATGGAAGATACTCCTCCCATTTATCTTTGTTGATCCATGCGATACATTCGCATGACATGTCCTCCAACACTTGATTTACCCTTTCGGTAAGTCCATCCGTTTCGGATGATATGCGAGAACTAAAGTTTAGTTTTGTTCCAAGAGCTGCGTTAAGCGTTTTCCAAAACCTTGACGTCATTCTAGGATCCTGTCGGATATAATCAATTACGGTACACCATGCGATCTGAAAATTTTGTGTACGAATCTTTTGGCCAAGCCTTTGGTGAATCATCCTTTAGATTTCCAGCGTGATGAAATGAGCTACCTTAGTTAGTTTATCTACAACTACGAGGATAACATCATGTTTATTCTGGACATGGGTAATCCTTGTACAAAATCCATGGTTATTACTTGCCATTTATCTTTGCGGTATGCTATGAGGATATAACTTGATCCAGGCGAAGGTGCATATGTTACTGCCTTCACCGTGACATTCCAAACAATGAGTCACAAAATTAATTACATCCTTTTTCATACCTTTCCAAAAGTATTGTTGTTTCAAATCAGCAAGCATTTTTGTGATACCGGGTGTCCAGAGAAAGGTGAATTATGAAATTCAACTAACAACTTCTTCCTCAAGTCGTTCAACATAGGTACATATACCCTGTTTTCATAACGCAAGATTCCTTCATTATCAAAATGAAAACCTTTATACCTTTCATCATTAGGTTCTGCTACAAGCTTTGCCTTTACACGTAGAAAGTAATTATTAGATTCGAGGCACTCTTTACCTCCTCCTTGAACTGAGTTCTTAATGTTATAAGAGAGAGAAATGTGCCTCCTACGACTTAGAGCATCATTACTCTATTCTCCTTCCCTTTGATATAGCTAATATCAAAATCATATTGTGATAAAAATTCTAACCACCTTCTCTGTCGGCATTGATTAAATTTGAGTAAAAATATATTTCAGCCCTAAGTGATCAGTTTTCAACTCAAAAGGTTTCCCAAGTAAGTAGTGTCTCCAGGACATGAAGTGCATGAACAATGGCGCAAGCTCCAAATCATGAGGGGCATAGTTCAGCTCATGTAACTTGAGTTTTCTACTTTCATATGCAATGACTTGATCATTTTGTAGCAAAACACCTCGAGGCCTTCCCGGAAGCATCCGTTACAATAGTAAAATTACCATTAGGGTGCAGTACAGCTAATATAGGTGCGAGAAGTCAAGCTGGTCTTTCGGACTTTTGAAAGCCCATTTTGCACTTGTCGTTCCATATGAATTTCTTATCCTTCTTCTGCAATGAAGTTATTAGTGCAGCTACCTTAGAAAAATCCTTTACAAATTTTCTATAAGTAACCCATGAAGCCACTTCATGCACATTCTTTATTGCCACGTTATTGCCACTATTTTTGAAGGATCTACAGACAATTCCTTCTTTACTTATGACATGACCCAAATAGTGAACTTGAATCAAAGAAAGAACATTTGGATAACTTACCATACAACTTTCTTTTCTCGGAATTTCCAAAACTATCTTCAAATGCTCATTGTGCTCCTCAGCGCTTTTAGAATAAATGAGAATATCGTCCAAGAATACAAGTACAAACTTGTCAGATATTCTTGAAAAATATTGTTCATTAAGTTCATAAAGGCTGCGGGTGCATTAGTTAATCCAAAGGGTAGAACCGTGAATTCATAATGTCCATACCTTGTTCGGAAAGCTTTTTTATGAATATCTTCCTCTCTAATCCTTAACTGATGATAACCAGATCGAAGGTCTATCTTAGAATAAACCGCTGCTCCACGCATCTGATCAAACAGATCATCGATCCTAGGAAGTGGATATCGGTTCTTGACTGTTGCTTTGTTCAACATCCGATAATCAATACACAGCCTTAGTGTTCCATCCTTCTTTTTCACAAATATTACAGGCGCTCCCCAAGGTGAAACACTTGGTCTGATCAAACCTTTAGACAAAAGCTCTTGCAACTGTGCCTTAAGCTCAACTAACTCTGTAGTAGTCATCCGATAAGGTGCTTTGGAAATAGGTTCAGTTCCTGGTTTGATTTCAATGGTGAAGTCAAATTCTCTCTTGGGTGGTAACCCTGGTAATTCTCGGAAAACATCCCTTAAACTTTGTAATGAGAGGAATTTGCTTCATGAAATCATCATCTTCTTGAAGATTCAGATATCTTTACTGCATAAAGGGTGCATCCTTTATTTTTAGCCTTTTTAAGCTGCATAGCTGACAGTTTTCTAACTGAAATTTCCCGTTTCACCCCTTGAATCTCTGCTGATTCCAGCTGATCATCTAAACATTTTATGTTCTTTTCATAGCAGTCTACTTTTGCTTTATGGTCAGCTAACCAATTGACACCGATGACAATGTCATACGATCCCAAAGGTGTAACATAGAGATCAACTTCCGTGGAAAAGTTAGGTAAGTCAAGGACTACCCCAAAAAGACACATACTCACTGTATGAACAGAGTTATTACCATCTTTGTATAGTCAAGATTTATCCATTTTCCAGCTTTTCTTTTAAGTTTAGAAGCAAGTTTATTAGAAATAAAACATTCGGTAGCTCTGTATCAAAAAGAATAGTGTGACGAGGTATGCCAAATAACTTACCCAGGAACTTCTATAGGTGTTACTTACTTTTCAGCTTGCTTGTATGCGCTCTTTGCTGACATGTATCTTATCTTTGCTTGATTATGATCATCCTTCTTCAAAGGGCGATTTGCGTAGTGATCTTTGCCACAATTTGTGAGCCTCCTACGGAGTCCCTTTTTAGGCTCAAAGTTGCCTCCGAGTTTTGTAATTGTCATGCTTTGTCCTCCATAGGGCTTACGCCCATTATTATAATTTTTAACAAAATTATCCCTTACATTTCAATGAGGCTTATTTACTCTTTGCTTTCTTATTGTTATCTCCTAGAAACTTACTCTTGTTTCCAAAATTTTTCCATGGTCCTTTTCTAGGTGCAAGAGAGGTTGAAGAAGGGTTTGCAGTCTTCTTCCGCACCTCCTCTTTATGAGCAGAAATAGCCTTTAATTTTTGTTCTTGCCTTATGGCCTTTTCAACAACTCCTTCCATAGTGGTTGGACTGTGAACATCGACCTCTCCCCCTATCACGAGATTCAATCCCATGATGAATTTCCGTATTCTGAACTTCTCGTCAGTTTGATACTGTGGTACATACTTGAGGAGTTTTGTAAACCGCTCCCAGTATTCAGTTACCGTTAGCTTCCCTTGAGCTAAGTTCTGAAATTCTGTCATTTTCTGATCATAGAAAAGTTGTGGCAGCCAACGTTGCCTAAAATAGCCTTTAAATTGATCCCAAGTAATATTGGTCTCATCAATGTTTAGTTCAACTTTACGGCTATCCCACCACGAAGATGCTTCGTGGGAAAGCTGATAGGCTCCCCAAATAGCTTTGGTTTCCTCTGAGAAGTTCCTTATTGCAAAGTACTTCTCCATTTCATTGAGCAGATTCTCGGCTCCATCTCTAATGTGGTGCCATCAAACTTAGGTGGGCTTATCCTTTTATATCATTAGTGAGTTCTACTGCCAATCTGGCCTTTTTGTTTTCTGGTTGGACAGGTGCATTCCCAGCATTAACATCAACACCCATGTTGGGGTTGTCCTCAGGAGGTTGCTGATTATTATTATCAGCTTCTTCATCCTCCTCATTTCCCATCACCTCTTTGTTCAGAAATACTGACTAAGCGATCTCTTGTGTCCAACAAGGTAGCGAGGATCTCATCAAGTTTCTAGGTTGTTGCCACCCCTCCTTCGGGTGGAGCATTATTATAACGTTCCCCCTTATTCTAACATTTTTATTCTACAATAAAATTCAGGTTTTTATCGGATTATGGACTGATAGGTCGAGAGCTGTAACCTTCGACTACGATACCAAGATGTAACATCCTCAATTTATACCTTAGAACAAGTGATTTTTTTTTTTTGATAATTGCATCCTGGTTCTAAATACATAATTTAGAACTCACAAATCAAATAACCATTCTTATAACAGACAACCATATAAAGCATTTGTAATGACTCGAGAATACCTCGATCTATTCATTCCATGACATCGGTAATCTACCGATCTATTCATGCAGTAATAAGAGTTGGCGTTTTTATTTAACACTTCACTCTTGCGGTTCTCTTCCCTATTGCAGGATTGAATGCTCTGTCGAGGAACCTAAGCTGAATAATTGTTACCATTATTCATCGGCATCTCATCCCTTAGACTAGGTGAATTAGGACAACGCAATCAGCAGCTTGCGATACTTTGGCCAAAGATTTGAAACATACTGTTTATGTCTCGTATTCCTTAACGGCATACTCGTCAATCTGGAATATGCCCTTCACCCCATTCTTATGTTATGTAGAATGTCTTATACCGACTTCTGTCAGTCCCTCCTATCTCAACTTATTCACTCGGAAATGGATTAACAAGGTGATAACGTTATATGGATGCCCATGAGGATTAGGGATACGATGACATACTGGTTCAACCCTAGTTAAACCAGTGTGTCAAGATACCCCGAATCTCCTAGGCAGCCTTATAACGTGACCACATTCCTAATCGGTCCCTGAGTAACTCGTTCGAGATCAAAGTGTAAATCTTAGCGATCGATACGAAGGGTGTCGTCATAAGTCACATGCATTGTTGTAACCGAAAGATCCTAATCTCCTCGGAGGTACAACCTGCGAGTTGACTTGTGCCGTCAACCTTTAAATCCACCTCGAAAAGATCTACTTATTAATATGCGTTACGCACGTTGAGTTTAAATTACATTAAAGACGTTTCCCTAAGGTTAGCCTTTCCCGATCCCTAGATTCTTTGTATTAGAATGACCTTCCTCAATAAAACCCATTTAACGGTGGAGATATTAAGGCCAAGGTCTCATCATGGAGTTCTTAAAATATACATGATTCGAAGACAACGGAATTTGACAATAACTCATAAACTTCACATGAGATTGCCATCTGAACCCCATTAGGTTTATATCAGTTCTCCTAACTGAATTTATATCATACTTATTAGTATCAAGATATAAATGATTAAGAATCCAATTAAATGTTGTCCTGTCATAATCAAGACTTAGGGATTAGTAATTTAATTCAGCTTGATTAGCGTTCTGCTTAGGTTTATTTTAATCCTATCTTTTAGAAAGACAATGATTTAAATTTCAATTTTGCTTTCGATAGAACAAATTAGAACTACTAAACACTCATAAGAATTCAATCACATTTTCTTGTAAGCTTTCATTGACAATCACAAAAGTCTCCAAATTATACAAAGATAACATTGCCCCTCCGGTATATAAACCGAAGAAGGTCAACTATCAAAATAAGAATACAACACATAAGTAGCAAATACTTATTTCTATTCCTTTCAGAACTATACAAATACTTTTTATGCATTCAACATACTTGATACAATGCTCAACGGAAAAGGAACATCTTTCCACATATAGTACATTTAGAAAATCAAGTTGTAATTCATTATAAATCAAATTAAACAATCGATCATCGGTTAGATCTGCATTTCTTTTACCACTTACGGCATCCATCTGCAAAAATTATCAACATGGGTCGATTGATGGGCGAGCATGATAAGCACTAACTCTTAAAACAATTGCAATCCGTCAATTGTTTTCATTAAACACCCTGTTTAAATGATATAAAATCACCAAACAAGTAAACATGATTCAGACTATACGTTAGGAATATATCATGTCTATAACGTGTAATAATAATTTTAATTCTGAGTAGTACTATATACTTCTCAAATATTTCATCAAAATATTAGGGATCGAAGAACAAAAGTATCATAAGAAATTATTCATTATAAATCCCAAGATGAACAAACATCGAGACAATCATGATATTCAACTTAAAAAAGAGGAATACCATATCAATCCTGATACCGTCATTATGTAAAAACAATTACAGATGTTAGTTAAACAATTATATCAACTTATAATTTACAACAGAAGAGAAATAAACAAATTGTACATGTTTCCCTCTGAATTAGCTCATGACTGTACCGTCTTTTCAAAAGCAAGGCAATCACCTAATACGCATGCAAATAAATCAGTTGAGTCCATCAACAGCACCACTGTTTTGTTAAAACTTAAAATAAAGCAACTATAGTACAGTAACCCTCTTGCCAAACAATGGTGTCTATCTACCAAGCAGACTCAGTATGACCTTACGCAAGAAGCGACAGACAAGAAGATAAACAACGAAAGGCTTTTAGACACAAGGTCGAAATCAAAAGATCTCCTTTGTTATCGCATGATCAACCAAAGACTCATCATCATTTAAGCAATGAAATTTCCTATGACTATGCGGAGGGATTTTTAAATGAAATCCAAGCAACATGCGACCACATCCAAGCTGGAATGTAGTCGGAAAAGAAAACATAACATAACATAACGTAGTCACTTACGAACACATCCGAGTTGAAAGTATGGTATTCACGACCTACTTTATAGAAGCCATAATTCATGATGTCAAGCTATTAAAGAAAACCAACAAAGCCAAGAACATTACATGTTCATACTCGAGCTTATATAGAAAACTTGATGACATAGATTACCATTCGAGGATTTAAAACTAAGTCCGTAAATAGTATTCATGAGTTTAGCTTTTCGAGAAGCCGATATACAAGATATCTTCCCATACTCACGGAACCCAACGGTGTCGAAAACAATAGTAAACCCAACGAGTCTTAATTTAAGCGATTACTGCTTTGTTTATCTATCAAGAATTCAAGCGAGTCCCAACAACAAGTATACAAGATAAAAATAGTTAATGATTCTATCTATGCCAACTATGGTAAGCATTCAAAAATCAGGTGTAAGCAAATCAAAATACTGATTTCATAACAAGGAATTCAACTGAACCTCTTCAAAATTCTCGAACAAGCTTACACAGAAGGAAACATAAATGTATACCCAGGGAGTCTGTACAAAATTCATTACAAATAACAGAGGTCATATGACCTGTTACTTCTACAAGATTCAACGAAATTCAAATTATCAATACTCAAAGATGTATCTATATCCTCAACAGTGGACCATAATATACGATTCATTCAAAGGACTCCACAGAGTCGTTTCAATACAATAATCATATATATATACATCAATACTATCAATGGGTTGAATCCCCATAACCTCCACCATGAGGAAAAACAACTCGGCAAGGTCGTAATGAATCTTTTGTAACATAGCGAGTTACCTTTTCACAAATAACTATAAAATTTCATAACGTAACCCAACCGAGAATCCATAACCACCACTAAATAACAACCACGGCGAGCTTACAAAAGAAAAAGGTCAATTAAGCCGAACAATCAAACAAATGTCCTTGGTATCCCTTCCGAAGCCGGTTTCCACAACAAGAATCAACAAAAGTATCCATCAACAAGCATCTCAATAGTCTGTACCCATCGAGAGAACAATTTATGGACTCACACAGAGCAGGCCTAGCACATATACTTGCAATAATTTCACATATTAAAGCCGGAATGCAAAACACAAAGAAATATAGCAACAGTTCAAATTTAATAAACACCCATCAAGGGATAAATGAAAAATCGAACCAGCATGAAGATACAGTACCAAAATCACACAAGACAACCATAGAAAATCATCTATTTCCATAAATCATTTGAACAGAGTTGTTCTAATGAAATCACTTGAAAGACAGCAAGATTTTTAAAGGTTAGGGCCTAACATGCCTGGATATTTGCTCAAAATTCCGAAGCAGACCACTGAAAGAGCTCGGACTTTCTTTTCCTTTTCTAAGTTATAGCCACCAACAAAATTTTGCTATTTCCATGACTTATATATTTTCCTTGCGGAGGAAAGAGCTAGATACACTCATACTCGCCATCACGACACAAGAAAGTAGTGCGAAGAACCAGAGCGAGCAGAGGAAAACCGGAATTCATGATAAGCCAAACAAAACATTAACTTTCCATTTGCATGCCTTCTCGCGAACTCGAGCTCGAATTCCGAGCTCATTAATTGCATTACTCCCGACTTCCGCTCAAACTCCACTTGCCACCGACCACCATAGTTGGCGATAGACAAGAAGAAATTTCAAGACCATTTTCATTTTGGCGGCGCCACGTTGGCTCAAGTTAGCCGTTTTAAAACTTCTACCAATACCTGCCCTTCATACTTATCCTTTGCATTTAATGACATAGAAAATGCCGCCCATGGTTCGCACCCCTCCATAGGTCCCCGATACATCCTTGTTCATAGTTAGGTTAGTAACTTAGGTTAGGATTTAGGATAACACCTAGTCTAACTTCATAGAACATAGATACTAACTTAGGACGTTAGCTCTTAGCCTAGGTCTAGGTTAGATTAACACTAACCCCTAGGTTAAGTTTAGTTTTAGGTTACTAACATTAATAATGCCGATTAGGTCTAACATTTCTTACGCTCGAGAAAAAGACCTACGACATGCATTCTCGAGCAGGGTTCACTCTGTCTGCCATTAGGCTATGGAATTATATGCTGGACAGAATTATTACGGTCCATGACCAAGACCTTCTAGATATACTTAGATATCGGGAACCATTCCATTTCACACGATCAACTTTGAGTTAGACTTGGGATTGGCTTTATTCAGCGAATTTAGACCTTACTGACTGTGAAAGGTTTATAATTTTAATTCATCATGAAAACTTAAAGCACCACTTGGATCAATACCAGCGATCAAGGCTAGGTCTTATAGATGAATAACTTTATAATTCATTCGAGATCAGATTAAACTCGGATGTAAAATGAAATAAATAAAAGAGTCTAGTCAAATTCGACTCAGTCAAAGATCTGCAATCTGCAAAGAATATTCAGTACATATCAAGCATGATTTCTCAATCAAGGAACACATCCTTTTTTACAAAGAAATCACATATCAACACTTGTATGCTCGGGAGGAAGTAACAACGATTCGGGGTGTTACACAAACGCTCCCATAGGACTCGTTTATCTTACGGTGGATAACAATCTTCACGTGTGAATAGGAACTTTTCTATGGAAGAGAGGTTGGTTGTGATTCCGGTCCACTTTGTGGGTGTGATACGGGGGTAAATGAGTCGTTGTATCAATGGGCGTTAAGAGATCAACCGGTTCTTGAAAAGATTTAGGCGATGAAGAACTAATAGCTAGAAGGGCATGTTTGAGGGGATCTGTCATGATTAAAGATTTTGGTGATGTTGGTTCGTGGGGTTTCTCGTCTAAAGATGACAGAAAAAGTGGCGAGCCTTCCTCTTGTACAACAAGAGTGGTAGAAGGAGATGTTTGGGAAATAGATAAGTTAGATAACATCTGCTCACAGTCTTGCAAGGATGTGGTGTAAGAAGGCTCATCGTGAGAAGAAAACTCAGGCGGTTAATTCCTTTATGAGTAAAGGAATGACAAGGATTTAAATCTTGTCTTGATGTTGGTGAATGGGGTTCGAGTCCCTGCATTAGTGAAGAGGCTTGATTCAGAATTTCCTTGATAGAAGCTTTTGATTGGGAGTCGAAAACTACATGGATTTCATGAACACTCTCTCCTCGGCTAAGATATCTTGGTTTATGTTACTGTTAGATGAGTGGTTTGGGAATGGTTTGTTGAATATTTTCAAATTTTGGTTAGCAGGGGCGTTAGGATTATCGAGGGTTATATCCCCTGCATCAACCATTTCCTGCACTATGTTTTTCAACATCTTGCAGTTTTCGTGACTGTGTCCCTTCACGCGGTGGAAGTTACAGAAGTCATTTTCTTTGTACCAAGAAGGTATAGCGTGGGTGGAATCAAACCCAGAGTGAGGTTTAACAGGAGGTAAGGTGATAGCTCCTGCTTTGAGCAATTTTTCCAAAATGACACCATAAGTTTCTCCCAAGGGAGTATAATTGATGGGCTCGGCTTTATACTTATAGGTGGTTTTTGGTGGGGTATTAGATGGTGCTTGGGATTTGACCATCACCACATGTACAGCTCCTTTTGATTTTGAAGCAGTCGATGCATGAGAATTGGTGGTGTTGGGTTTGTTGGTGGAGTCTTGGGTTCGAGAAATTAGGGTTTTGTTGCACAACCACAATTTCTCTTCCTCTAAGGCTCGAATCTCTAGTTTTCGAGCCGTAGTAAAGGCCTCATCAAAGGTGCGGAAAGTTTGAATTTGGAGGGTAGGAATGTGCTTAGCGCAGGCCCACGTAAAGAGTTCGATAAGTTCAGCCTGAGGAAAGGCATAAGTAAGTTGGTTGATAAGGCCCCGCCATCATCCAACAAAATCTGTGATAGATTCGTCTTCAAAGTGTCGGATGGCATAAAGGTCGGTGATAGATACTTTCTTTAGCGTTAATGGAGAAATGATCCAAGAAAGATTGGGCTAATTGGTTAAAAGAGAAGATTGAGTGCTAGGTTAAAGCACTGTACCACTCTAAGGCGGGTCCTGATAAGGACATGGGAAAGGTGCGGAGTAGTAAGGCATCGTCATGAGCAATCAGTAGTAGGAATGTCAAAATGATCGCAAGTGTTGTTGAGGATCCTCCTTACTATTAAAGCGAGTAAATTTTGGTAATTCCCATTGAGGAGGATATGAATGAAGGGGGACAGAAGGATGAATAGGCTCGCGACAAACTTGCTCGTATGTTAGGGTGCTATGGCTTCTTGAAACAAAAGCCTCCAGATTTTGCATCTTGTCCATCATTTGTTTGATTAAATCAGTGGTTGGATGAGATGATGGTGCGGTTGTCATAAACGGAGGAGGATTGGGCCAAGGGCCACCACTAGACAATGGTGGGGTTAAATGTTGATAAGGTATTGAGGACAAATATGTTGAGGCGACCGAATAGGGATGTCCTATATAAGATGTTGAAGTCACCGGATACATGTGTGGAAATGAAAAGGTGGGTGGAGCTTGAGAAGGAAAGCTTGTGTGGATAGGTGGTAGAGAGCAAGTTATGAAAGGAGCAGTTTGCGAGAGAGATGAGGTAGGAGCAGTCGGTGGTAATGATATGTGGGGCCCTAGGTTAACCAAAGGAAAACCAATCTGTGTCGTATGAACCACTTGAAAGCTGCTTGAGTTGGGAGACGGGGCTAAGGATGAAGAAGGTAAGGCGGAGTTATCAGGTGGGGAAGGAGCTAAGTGAGCAGCTATACTAATAGGCATGCCAACAAGGAGTTGACTGTCGGGTGTATAGTTAGGGGCATGAGACAAATAGTGTCTTGTCTAACGCTAGGATTAGCGTCCAAAAATTTCACAAATTCCTTATCTCCTACAGGGATTTTGGGAACCTCGCTGGTGTCCGTAGGATTCCCCACAAGATGTGAAGGGGGTGATTCAGGCAAAGGCACGGAGCAGGCATGTGAAACCATGGCTGTAGCTTGTTTCGAGTGATAACAACCATGGACAAGGGTACACAGTAGGGATGCAATCTATCAGGAATAGAAGTAGCAACAAAATGTTGGAATTGGTAGGTTGCTGGTTTTGGGAACTGTGAAAGACAGTAACCGATATCGGTTAGGTAACCGATGTCGGTTCAGACTGTAACCAGCGTCGGTAAGTTAACCGATGTTGGTAGAATAGGACCGGTGTAAGAAGCTATAAGAAGTTGCTGATTTGGGGTTAACGATGCTTAGTATACCTACCAAACTATTCTGAAGTGATCATAGAAATAGTGTATGACAGAGAAACAGAACTAAAAACAAGCAAGATGCACAAGCAAATCAAGAGACTAACCCTAGGATTAGTTTTAAATATTGTGGGATTATGCCTTAGACGTAAGATGATGTCAATCCTAAGAAAAAGACCTATGGGAGATGTCAATTTTTTTGGCTTATAAGGTTACCTCAATCCAAGGAGGAATACCATGGAAAAGGGGGATGTTTGAGCTGTTGTGTTAATTATGATGTGATTTGGCATATGTTTTGCAGTGAAAGTAAGATTAATTTCTTGTCAATACCATGGATATCACCCCCATGTGTACGACCTGTTACTTAATCTATGTTCACTAGAATTGAAAACAACAAGCAAGGATGTGATGCGCATGTTTTAAACCCAAATCGAAAATGATATTCAATGAAGCAAAGGAGATGACTTTCACTAATGCAAAGATGTGAAAGCAAGACAAATTCTTTTACCAAAATAACAAGATATCTTGTGAATACTTTAGAAGAAGAAAATAGCAAGTGTGCTCCCTATATGAAAGCAAGCAAGAAAGAAAGAAACCCAAAATGGGTCCCACCGGGCGTGCCAAAATGTTTCACTCAGAATGTTTCCGTTCCTGGAATAGAGTTGCTTCTATCCTTTCATTCTTTTGAGAAACAGATAAGGGTTAGGGCTAGGAGGAATACCTGTTGAATGTTGAGAGGGTGTGCGCGTACCGTAGAGAGAGATCAGATCAATTGCAAAGAACTCCTTTTTGTCTGGGAAGGACTACCTGCAAGTAAGAATACAAGACCACCAGATTTTAGTTAGACAATAAATGAGGGAACTGCCTTGGGCCCAGGAAATATTAGACTTCCTTTCAAAGGTGGTCAGTTCCCCTTTTAATACAAATTAACACTAATGATAATAAAGAAGCTATTGCAAAATCACAATCTAGGTACCTCATTACAAAGCAATAGAGACTAAACTACCAATAATAAAACGTCACATTGTTTGTTTGGTCAATGGTCGTTGATACGTTCAGCTCGAATTACAGGGATAAACTAGACTGGATCCGAGGTTGTTAGGAGACAAATAGGTGAGAGGAAGGTTTTGGGTATAAGTCACAGTGACCGATGTCGGTCACTGGATAACCGACCGTGGTTAGAGAACCGCTGCCGGTAGGGGATAACCGACACCGGTGGGGTCAGTAATCTAGGTGCTTCTGGATGGAGGTTAGTGGCAGGGTGATTGTGGGGTTTTTAAGACTGGTGGATGGCTGAGGGGAATAGTGAGATGATGGGGAAGACTCAGAGTGTGATAAAACTGTCTTCTGGGAAATACAAGGATGTATGGATGAAGGTTAAGTGCAGGGTGCTGGCAGGTGGTAGATCTAGGAGTGAGCTTATAATTACTATCAATCAAAAGACTCAGGAAAATGGTGCTTAGAAACATACAAGACACTACTTACTCATTCTTGATGAAGATTCAGGTCCAAGGAATGTGGTAGTGACAGTAAGACTCAGTTGGGATGATCTGGTATTGGAAAATGAGCTGATGAAGCTATCCTTAGTCTTTTCCAATGCTTGAATGGGTGTGACAGCAATCAATGGCTCGATTCTGATCTTCGGTTTGATGCTCTTCTCTTTTCTTCACTTGCCTCTGTCCTGCCAAGTGAATTTCCGGATCCTTCAAATGAATTCCTATCCTCTTTGTTTTTGGTTAGGGAGGTTATTTATAGGGAAGCTGATGGCGGTTACGTAACCGATGGCGGTCGAGTAGAGGCGATGTCGGTTAAGTCAAAGTGGGCTATTTTTAGTAAAATAGCAAAATTTCCCTCCTTTTCTCTGAGGGATTAGTTGTGGACTTGGTCAAGTCATTATTAGGTTGGTTTTGGTGCGGGTGAGGAGTAATTAGTCATGGGTGTGGATGTAGACCAAGTTATAGGTCTTAATTAGGTTAATTTAGGGTTAGGGCTAGGTCATGATGATGTGGAAAAATGAGGTGGCAGGTTTGGAGATGTGAATTTATTAATTATAAGGTAATTAATAAATTATTGTGTAAGGTTTAGGTGGTGAGGTTAGGTTGTGAAATGAGATGCGGGGCACAGGGTGTCGTAAGACACAAATTTGGTGTCTACAATAAGGGTGACTTTAGTTATATTTAATTATTAAAAAAGTGCCATTAATAAAAGAAAAAAATATAGAGCACTTAAAATAATTTATATGACTTAATAATTATTAAAATAATGTCCATTGGGGACATCTGCTTTAGCTCTTGCGCAAGATAGGGAGATGTGCCCTGTAAGTCATTGGCCACGTGTCCCCAACTTGAGTGGTCCTTCGGTGGACTTGTAATCCACCCTTAAGTGCCACGGTTGTATTGGGCACTATCGGGCCGATATTTTGGTGCAACGGCAAACACTCTGGTCAAGCCTTGTGGAGCGTGGTAGGATATGATGTCCCGGTGGGACATCTGCCAGCTCTTACGCAAGGTAGGGAGATGTGCCCTGTAAGTCCTTGGCCACGTGTCCCCAACTTGAGTGGTCCTCTGGTGGACTTGTAATCCACCCTTAAGTGCCACGGTTGTATCGGGCACTATCAAGCTGGTCTTTTGGTGCAATGGCAACCACTCTTGGTATCAGAGCAGAGGTCTTGAGGTCAAGCCTCACGGAGCATGGTGGGCTGTGATGTCCAGGTGGGACAGATTGCGGCTCTTATCTAAGGTAGGAGATGTGCCTTGTAAGTCCTTGGCCATGTGTCCTTGACTCAAGTGGTCCTTTGGTGGATTTGTAATCCACCCTTAAGTGCCACAGTTGTATCGGGAACTATCAGGCCGGTCTTTTGGTGCAGCAGTAATCGCTCTTGGGATGTGATGTCCCAGTGGGACATCCACCAGCTCTTATGCAAGGTAGGAGATGTGCCTCATAATTCCTTGACCATGTGTCCCCGACTCAAGTGGTCCTCCGGTGGACTTGTAATCCACCCTTAAGTGTCACGATTGTATTGGGCACTATTAGGCCGGTATTTTAGTGCAATGGCAACTGCTCTTGGTATCCATTGCTAAAATCACATTACCATTGAGATATTTTTCCCCAAATGATTGCTACACCTAACACTACTTGAGAGTCAACAACAAAAATTAGAGTTCTCCCAAAAATTCTTTTTGCATTCCGCCAAAGTTTTTGTCTTCATTTTAGTTTCTTGTACTAAAAGAATGTTAGGTCTGCTGGATCTTCTAAGCTCTTTGAGCATCCTTTGTTTAGGACCTCCATTCAGTCCTCTGACATTCCAGGATAAGATCTTCATCTAAAAAAATTGGGGAAGTAGTTGCTGGATGGCCCAATTGACTTTGAGTTCCATCTGCAATCTCTTTCTTAGTCTCTTTCTTTCTTAATTCCTTTTTTGAAGGTCAGCCTTTTTACTATTAGCTCCAATATCTGCCACCTTTCTAGCAGATGATCTAGTGATCCTTGATGTGGAGGCTTCCCAATTTCCAATTTTCTTCTTTTTATCAATGTAAAAGCCTGTATAAATCCTTTTCAAATCCTTTCATTCTTTGTTTATTTGTTTTAACTTCAATGAATCCATTATTCAAATCATTCTCACAGTCAATGAGTATCTTTGATAGAGCTTGGGTAAGCTCTCCTTACTTTTCACAATCTGAATCCTCCAAATGTGAATTTGCTGATTTGACATTGAATGAAATATTTTCACTAGTAGGAGTAAGGATATTTTCAATATCAAGAGATAGGGAGGGATTTTCCTCATTCATGACATCATCCATTTCCTTATACTTTTCTTCTTCAATCAGATCTTCTAATATGGATTCTAGTAAGTCTTCAGTTTCCGGATGAGTATTCATCTCATGTCCTTCTGATGCCGTTAAGGTGCTACTTTGAACCTGTTCCTTATCCTCATCCTAAGAAGAAGTAATTGGCTTATCAAAAACCAAATCCTCCATCTTCTCTTGATCTAATACTACTAGGTTAAAGGAAACCTTTGCATTATCTTAATCTAATTCTATATTTAGATTTACATGCTTTTGAAGATACAGATCTTTGAGCTTGTCCTTTTCCTTCAAATCATCCCCTCCCTTTTTAATTAAGGGAGTTTTTGGTCTCAAAATCTTCCTACAAACTGGAACTCACCTTATAGGGTTTTGAAACCCTTTTTGTTCCTTTTGTATTTCAGATCTGGTGGATTAGAGATATTTTTATCTACCCCCTTACCATTTTGATTTTGGGTTTGCAGATTCCTTTACGGAGGTGGATCTTTTCTTTCTATTTTTTCTTCTTGAGAGATGTTTACATTGAAACCCCTGATCCATTCATTTTCTCTTTATCTTTAGGCTTATTTTCAGTCTCTTTTAAAGAATCTCCATATCTCTCATTCTTTTGTTTCTTGTCCATAGGGAATTTCCTGGTGAAATGCCCTAACTTATGGCATTTCTTGCATCTTAATTGAAAAGTTTCATATTCTATCGCATGTTTCCATGTACAAAACTTCAATTGAAGGATGATGTGATTAGGTAGTTCTTTCTCCATTTTAGAAGAGATGCAAAATCTAGCAAATTCTAGTCAAGATTTGTTTTTAGTAGGCCCATCTAATCCAATTGGAGAACTGATTGATCTTGTAATATGAAGCAAGATCTCATCATCCCAATAATGCAGGGAAGTCTTGGTAGCCTACACCATATAGGAATAGTGTGAATATTTTTCAGTATTAGGGTTAAAGCTTGGGTACCATCTTTTAGGAAAATTCCCATGTTGCCCATACACTAGGGTCCACCCAAAGAATACAATTTCAAGATCTATCTCGTTGATTGAATCATCGAGGAAAAAACCTTTGGACATGGTTGTAATAACCAAATCTCCTTTAGGTTTCCAATGACGCATGACCCACTTTTTGATGGCATTAATATTGGGCATAGCACCCAAGAACTTACCAATAAGGGTGAGATTCATTTTCCCCAGTGCTTGATGCAGAATCCATTAGGCACATTGATGTGGGTCACACCCTCCTTGTCATTTGTCCTTTTGAATAATGATTGATTCGACATAGATGTAAGAGACTGAGGACCCACATGCTTTTTAGGAGGTACCTTAAAAATGTCCACCCAAGTGCCAAATTTGGTACCAGTGATTTTGGTGGTATCTAAATGTAAAGGTGGCGTTTCAAGATGAGGTTTATCACCATTTAATGAGACATTCCACAACTAGAACTACAATGATTACACTCACAAAATCCTCACTCACTCCCATCACTCCCATCACTCACATGTTAGGATTCTTCAACTTACCTATTACCTTTGGAAATTAGGCCTCTTAATAGCTTTCCAAGGCTAAAAACCAAGTTTTCAAGAAAATAAAGTACTTCCATGTTTCATAGACTTTAAAACCTTCTTATACCTCTTTTTATCACTTCACACAAGTCCTGATTACTCCCAAACTCGAACTCACTCTCAAGTTCAATATTTTAGTTTCTTGTCATTTAGTTTATCATTCTCTTTTATAAGAGTTTAACTAGGTTTATTTGATTCTTATTTCTAAAATTTATGTTCTACCATCTAGAGCTTATTACTAGCCTTTCTTACCTATCTCCACACTCTATAAAAAATTTCCTTTAATCTGGAAATATACCTTATGGTATTTACTTCTTACCAATTACTCTCTCAATTGTAAAGAAAAACATGGTATGAGGATTGCACATTCTAAACTAATTTAAATATATCTCTCATACAACTATGAAACTTCATAAATCCCCTTATATCTTAATGAATACCCCTTATATATTATTTCTTCTAAATTTCAGCACTTTACTCTTTTTATTGCAAAGATGTAGTGTTTTTTTCTTCTTTTTAACATAAAACCCCACATGGAGTTATACCATGCACGGTCAAAATGAGTTTTGGCCATTTAATCCATGAAACCTTCTCAAATCATTTTTAAACTTCATAAAAACTTAAATCTCCCTTAATACTTATTGGTGCAAATTTTAATTTTGCAGTTGTGCCCTAATTTTCCATATCTAGTTTTGCTCAAAAACATTTCATTTGCTCAAATTGGTGACCTGCAATTCATATTTTCTAATTGAACGCATTTGAATTGCTCACATTATCATGATTTTTCTTTAAATTGAAGCAAATTTCAAAGTTCCCCTCTTTTGTGTGCTAATTTCTTCATTTTTTCTGGCTGAGTTGTTTTCCCTTTGTCAAATTCGTGTAAAAAATTAAAGTGGATCAAATCTGAGTTGTTTGTTGTTAAAATCTCATTCCCCAGGCCTAAATCAATGTAAAATCATGTTTCATTGGAGTTAAAACTAAGAAATCTGCCCTCCTTGTCAATTTTTCTAATTTCTAGGGCATCCCCTACGTTTTTATGTTTTGACGGGCATACGGGTGTCATTTTCCTGTCAAATTCATCCTTCCATCCTTTTGATGATGTGGCAAGTTTCTATTGGTCGGGGCGGTTGGGAAAATGTTATAAGTTGTTACTTTTTGAAAAATTGACAAAGGAAAATTTTGCTCCATGGCCCCGCATTTGCTATAGTGATGTGCCTACGTGGCATGATTTGATTGGTTGGAGGATTGGTGGGTGGTAGGGGTCACTTAGAACATTTTCTTCCATTTTGGAAAATTTCTTAAATTCAAATTTTGACCGAGGGCCCGTGTCCAATGAAAAGAGGACACGTGTCTAGGAGGGTCAAGCAGAGAGGTGAAGAGTTGGAAAAATTTGAAGTTTTTGGCTTCAAAATGCCAAAGGAAAAATTTGGCCCAAGAGCCCACAATGAATTGGAAGGTGACACGTGGCACAGGAAGGTCAGGCGGGTGGAGGAAGGACTTGAAAATTTTTATTATTTTTTGCCTCGGATGCCAAGGTAAAATTTTGACCAAAGGCCTGCCTCCAATAAGAAGTGGACATGTGTCCAGGAAAGTCAGCATGGAGGGGCGGAGTTTGTGAAAATTTTGAAGTTTTTAACTTCAAAATGTTAAAGTTAAAATTTTGCCCGAGAGCCCGACCAGTAGGAGGAAGACACGTGTCCAGGAGGTGAGATGGAAGAAGGGGCCGAGGGAAAATTTTAGGAATTTTGGCCTTTATGTTTGCGCAGGTAAAAAATGAAAAATAGGCCCGCGTCCAATGAAAACAGGACACGTGTACAAAAGGAGGCGGAGGTTTGAGCTAGGGGAAAATATTGAAAATTTTACAAATTTTGGCAAAGATAAAAAGTTGTCCATAGCCCCCGACAGGAAAAAATGGAGGTGTCCCCCATAGCCAATCAGGGGGTGACACATGGCATTTACAAAAAGGGCAAAAGGGAGAGCACGGGCCCGCAAAGGTTTTAGTGCTCGCGGAGGTTTGAAGGAAAACTTGGAGGGTCGGCTCCGCAATGAATGGGAGACCGCCACGTGGCAGGGGAGAGAGCGGGTGTTCGGGCCCACGAGAGTTTTTTGAGAAAATTTTCCTTTTCTCAAAATGGTGGCGAAATTCATCAAATTAGCCCACAGTTTTTGGTGGCACCCACATGTGGACATGTGGTGGGTTAGGGGGCACGCGGGGAAAAATTTCAAAATTTTCCAAAGGTAAAAAAGGGTTGAAAATGTGTTTTTTAAGATGGGGACCCGCCCCAATCATGTTTGGACACGTGTCCACCTAGTCCAAAGGGGAATATCTTTGACACGTGGAGGGCTAACATTAAAAGTTGATTTTTAAATCAACGATTGCTATGCAATTTCATTTTTGGGCGCCATAGGAACTCCAAGAAACTTGGAAATCATGTTTCTTCATCAAAATGCATGAAATTTTATATGATTTTGCATCCCCTCAGCCTTTTGAGTGCAATGGCACCATTTTTGGGAGCTAATTTGATGGCTTATGATGTTTTTGATGAAATTTTTCCCTAGACTCGTGAAAAAACGTGAAAGGTGAAAATAAAAGGTTACAGAGGTGAAAAGTGATGAAGTAAAAGGTGAAAAATGATTGCAAAAGCATGCTAGCATGTCTAAATGCCAAAAACGTGACCCTAGGATGGATAAGGATCTGAATTCATGTAATATTTTAAAATATTTGTGCATCCCTGACAATATGCGAGCATTTTTCAGTTTGATGTCATTTTCATGAAATGGATAAGAGTTTTGTAACAAATTTGATCCCTTGAGCATATTCTTTTCTTGGGATGCAAGGATCCAAGCTGGCATGAGGTATAAAATGTATTTTTCAAGGATTTGTAAAGGGTTGGAGAAAAAATAGAGGAGAGACTTAGAATTTTCACAAGGAAAAAGAAATAAATCCATTTCTCTGGAGAAAACCACCTGAGAGTCATTTTCAATTCCATCTTTGTATCAGATTTCATCATGTTGAGTTGGTTTCAGTTGTAAAGCCATCAACAAGCTCTGAGATTATTCTCATGACTTTCCCCTACTGATGTATCTGATCATTTTTGGATTATCTGGTTCATTATCTTGGCAAAGTTTACATATACTTATGTTTCAGAATGTTTTCAGTTTATGTTTCTTGCTCATGTTGCAATCTTGTATTTAGGATCTCTATGATCATACAGGGTCTCATTTCTTGTTGATGTTTTAATGGAATTTGCAATCTTATATTTAGAAGAGCTTTCATCTGATAGAAGATAAACATATTTAAAATCATTTTACTGTCCTTGAATAATGAGACTGTTTGTAAACCTTTGGGTGCACCTCAGGTCATGATTGAATAGGGACTCCTGGATACTTTGCTGGTATTTTGCTTCAAGCTTTTGTGGCAGGTTATCAAAGGTTGTGTGGAAGAGTGCATATCTAGGCCTCCATTTGTGCACATATCCTGGTTAAAGGAGCATTTAAAATCTCTGGAAGTGTTCTTGTTGTGTAGGTGTTACAAATTTCTTGCAAAGGTTCTCAAAGAAGTTGGTGGTTCCTAGCTACTCTTGTCCTAACATCTCCCACAGAATTTCATTCAAACTAACTCATCCTACCTATACTACCCCTGCATTGCATTGTGTGTCAACAAAAGAATACAATCCTTCCACCAAAATGCACAAAGTATATCAGGGTTTCATCATGTCTTTAGCAGCCTTAGCCTTGTTTTGAAAGCATTTCCATCATTTAGTAGTGACAACTCCTTTGAGTTTGGATAATGGATGATTGATCATGTTTTCACAAGGCCTCTTCCATACCACATGCAAAACACAAGGATATATCCATCTCCTTTACCATATAAGGGCTGCAATATAGGTTCTCTTTCCTTGGTTGATAGGCACAACCTAAAACAGTGAGGGTTAGATCAAAACCCTTTTGAAGGTGCTATCCACTCCCTCAAATATTGAATGCAAACAAGAACATAGGTGTGGTCTCTAGCTACAAACTACATACAAACCATCTATCTATCCTTGAGTGTCTTGTACAAGTTCATGATGCTGTTCAAGTTATGAAGGAGACTAAAATTGGATACCAACACTCGAATGGTGCACTTCTTTGGGAGTTTTTGGAATTTCTTGGTGGTTTTGAAGTGTTTGAAAGGTTTGAGCATTTGTGTGATCAAGTATTTGAGTTGTTACATTCTTGAGATATCATTTCATACTTTAGATCTGCATGTTTCCGGTAAAAAATATTTCAAACTCAGCCTGCTCTTATCATTTACTAGCAGTTTATATGATTTGGATGCATTGTTTTGGTTGAATCAAGAAGAAAAAGATCTGAATTGTAAACCCTTGCAAAGTTTTCAGTCATAGCATACATTTGTGAGTATTTTAGTGCTTTCTTACACAACTAAGGTGGAAATCCTTAGTGACGACTCCATGTTGTTTGGATCTTGAAATACCGGTTGTCTTACACATTTGTCATTTGAAACTTGTTGTTTAAATCATCAAGTTGGAGGGAAGGAGATCCCTCTTCATCAAGGACTCTTTGAAGAAGTTACTCACTTTGAATCAAGAAGCTCAGAACTAGAAGGAAGAAGAGTGTGGAAAGTGGTTGGTGATTTGGTTGTAAGGAAAGAGATCCCCATAATGGAATTTGAAGGAGAGCGGCTGTTATTGAAGATTATAATTCCTCTTCAAGTAGATCGATTCGAGGCAATCTTCTTGCTGATTTTCATTCTCCATCGGTGAGGGACCTTCTTGTGTATTTAAAAAATTGCTCCTAAATATGCTCATATGGTTTCTAAGCTTGCTAAATTTTATCAAGAGAGAGAGCCTTTGGGGGTTGTCATTTTAAATATCACTCATCTATTCCAATTAGACCCATTACTACTCCCAACCAACTTGTTTCACCTCAATATCACCCCCACCAAACAATATGGCTCAGCCTAGACATCCATTTGTTGTTAACACCTTTGGTCCTATAAATTTTGGAGGAATGGATGGTTATCCAAATGCTGTCCCACAGGATGTGAGAAATAGGTTACCAAAATTCCAAGGTAACAATGCCATTACTAGTGATCAATATCTCAAAGCTGTTTGATAATATGATGGAAGATTTTGAGATAGAATTTGAGGATGTGTATATCAATTTGTTTATCCATACACTTGAATAATAGGTTAGGGATTGGTACAAGGCTCTACCTAATAACTCTATTGATTCATGGATTGAGATGAAAAATACATTTAGATTGTAGTATGGTGACTTTGGTGATCCTAGATTTCTTTTGTCGAAATTTGAAAATATCAAGAAGAACCTGAATGAGCAGTCCATGACTTCAATACAAGATTCAATAAAACATTGAGAAGGCTGCCTATCATTTTGAGGCCTTGTGATGAATCTTGCTTGATCAAGTATGCGAGATTCATTTGATAAAAGGTAGCCTACTACTTAAGAGACAAAAATCCTAAAACTTGAGGCAAGCTTTCACCATGGCACTTCAAATTGAAAATAATATTAAAGCTATTGGTAAACCACTTAAGAGGGATGGTGTGAACCTGATAAACCTTGAGAAGCCTCAAGCTAGCAAGGGTGCTGATTTAGAAGATGTTGTTAAAACTTTGGTAGGGGTACATTGAAGAAATATCTTACAAACTAGCCCAGGATGAGAAAGATATTGGGAAAAGTTCACAAGGAAAACGAAGAACTCAAAACCATGATAGATTTGGAAATCATCCTAGGGGTGATCAAAGACAAGATGATAGAGGTAAAGGGCCATTGGATCTCTAAATAGACAACCCCAAGCACGTGAAAATAGAGTGGTGCACGACCCTCTAACTGCAAGGGTTGTTGATGTTTAAGAAATTGCTGATATGGATTGGTGTGATAGATGTTTTCTTCCTCATCCTCCATGTGAAATGGACCAGCAAGTTATTGAATATGATAATGAAGATGAAATGGATGATTTCATTTGTATGATGGGCAGCTCTTTAGGCTCATGACAAGCAACAACATCAATAGATGTGATAAGTGCAAGGACCATTCTGACCTTTTGGGATTGCATAAAGAGGGTACCATTTCTTTCTTTTCCTCAAGCTCATGATGTCGATGTAGTTCAGGCCTTTGAAATTCCTAATAACGACTTTGAATATCTAAGGGCTTTAATGATCAAGAAGTATTATGGTGGTATTCCTTCCGAGGAAGATAAACAATTGTTAATGAATGTTGTGGTTGGACAAGAGAAAGAGTACAATACTAGAAGTAATGTTGTTAGAGGTGCTGGTCCTCAAGCCAAGCCAAATACCCCCTTTCTCACAAGCATTCCCAAAGACAATCCAAGAAAAGAAATAATTGCAAGAACCCTCTTGTCCCATGCAAAAATATCAGTCCTCTTCATGTCCAGGCTACTAAGAATACTTCTCCATCGATGAACCTTCTTGTTTCCCTTCCAATGTTGTTTTACCAAAGAATGTTCCAAATGATATAGCCCAGTTTTGAGCCAAATTAAAGTGAGTGTTCCAATTATTGAATTTCTTAGGATTCCTAAGCATAAGAAGAGAGCATTTGAGTACTTGGGATTGAAAGAAGAAAAGATTATACCAAGTAGAAATGTAAATTTTGTTGAGAATCCTCTTCAAAGCATTGCTGGCCTTGAAACACCACCACCAATGGAAGATTTTGGAGAGGCACTGAAGTATATTTGGGAACATCCTTGGTTGATTCTATATTAATTGTTGATCCATTCTTCACAACTTTGCTCATAAAATATAGGTTTCTTCACAATTGCATGTTTGATTCCAGTGCATCATGTAATGTCATGCCTCTAGAAGTCATGAATGAGTTGGATATCAAAGTGACAACAACATATGGGAAATGTATAGCCATGGATTCAACGGAAGTTCCGGTTGTTGGTTGTGTGAAGGGTTTAGTAGTGCAAATTTAAGCCTATCGGGTAAGAATTTAAAACTTGATGTTATAATTATTGATTGCCCTGCCAAATGGGGTATGCTTTTTTCAAGAAAGTGGGCTGCAAGTGTTGGTTGTAGTGTTCAAATGGACATTTCTTTCACCACCATTACCATTGAAGGCAGCCTTGTCAAACTCTATGGTGAAAAGAAGATGTTACACTTGATTGAAGATCCCAACAATGCTTCTTATGAAGTGTTGTTTTCTAATGTAGATGTTGACAACTTCATTGGTTTTGCTGATGGAAAAGAGAATAAGATGGAAAAATCAGAGTGCCTTGGTATGGTAGGTTCTCCATGGACATTACTATTTGATGGAGCTTGCTCCCAAAAATTTGCAATGGTGTTGGTTTCTCCTAGGTTGGAAGAGTTTCCTTTCTCCTTTAAGCTCAATTTTGAATGCGCAAACAACATTGCTGAGTATGAGGCATTATTATTCAGATTAAGGATTGCATGGAAGTATGGAGTAAAGGATATTGTTTCTAAAGGAGATTCAAAGATGGTTGTCAAGTAGGTAAGAAAGTTGTATGTTACAAAAAATCAGCGTATGAAACAATATAAGCATGTTGTTTGGGACTTGATTGAAATGTTTGATTCCTTTAACATTGTTTACCATGATAGATGTCTTAATGTTGTTGCTGATAAGCTAGCTGTCCTTGGTTCTAGATTTGACAATTGCACCATTTCACCTTTTTGTGAATATAACATTAAAGTGCTAACAAGGCTAGCTATCCCGAGATAATGTGAAACATTGGTAGATTTTTGATAATGATGCCCAAGTATTGAGATTCTTACAATGCCAAGGTGAGTTTGGTGGTCAGAATATTGATTGGGAACCAATGGTATGCATGAATGAAGGTAGAGAAACTTTGTTTGACAAGGATATTATACAATTGAAGACAAACACCATTCCCAAAGGTCTTGTTGCACTTGAATCCAATTTTAACAATGCTGATTGCATCATTAATAGAAACATGTTTTCTTCAAGGGATGTGGAAGAGCACAACTTGGGAACCAAGGATAAACCAAGGAAGATCTGGTTGGGCAGCCATCTCAACAAAGAGGAAGAACATTCCTATGCCCAACTTTTAAAGAAGTATCAAGGCGCCTTACTGGTCTTATTCAAAGCTAAAGACATATAGAGAAGATTTATTTCAGCATGAGATCCATCTTGAGGCCAAGACTAAGTCATTCAAACAAAGAAAAAGGCCTATTAACCCATTGCTTTCCATGAAAATTCGAGAAGAGTTGAAGAAATTGAGAGATGGTGGCATCATTCAGCTTACTAGATACTCATCTTGGGTGGTAAACCTTGTGCTAGTTAGGAAAAAGAATGGTGATATTAGACTTTGTGTGGATTTTAGGAATCTAAAAAAAGCATCTATGAAAGACAACTACCCTTTTCCAAACATGGAAAATATGTTGCAGCTTGTGACAGGGTCAGAAATGCTTTCTACTTTGGGTGGTTTCTCTGGATACAATCAAGTAGTTGTCAAAGAATCAGAAATACTTATGACGGCCTTCACTACACCTTGGGGGACTTATGTTTTTGTAAGGATGCCTTTTGGATTGATGAATGCTAGTGCTACTTTTCAAAGGGAAATGGATGTTGCCTTTTCTGGTTATATCAATGAATTTATTGTAGTTTACCAAGATGATGTGACTGTTTTTTCAAGGCAGCGAGGAGACCATTTGCAACATCTAAAGAAAATGTTGATCAGATGTAGGGAGTATGGAATTTTCCTTAATCCAAAGAAGTGTCATTTTAGTGTGCAAAAGGCCAAGTTTCTGGGATATATTGTGTCCAAAGAAGGGGTTATGATAGACCCTGAAAGAGTGGAAACAATCAGCAAAGTGCCCATTCTAAGAACCAAGAAAGGTATCCAATCTTTCTTTGGCCAAATTAGTTTTATTAGAAGGTTTGTTTCCAATTTTGCTGAGCTAACTCTTCCAATCACAAGCATGCTAAAAAAGATCAAGTTATCAAGTGGGAGGAGGCTTCCATTCAAGCTTTTGAAGGAATAAAGGATGCACTTAAGCATGCACCTGTTTTAGCAGCCCCAAACTACAAGAGACCTTTCCAAATCTTTTCTTTTGCCTCTGAATTCACTATTGCTTCAGTTTTGTTACAAAAGGATGAGAATGGAGCTGAGAGGCCTATTGATTTCTTTATCAAGGCTTTACAAGTAGCTGAGTTGAAGTATACAATCATGGAAAAATAGGCATTTGCATTGGTAAAAGCAACAAAGATTTTCAGGCCCTATATATTGAGTTCAAAAGTTGTTGCTTATGTTCCCCACACCATGGTTAAAGACATCTTATCAGACATGGAGATATCAAGCAAGAGATGTAGATGGGTCAACAAATTACAAGAATATGATATAGATATCCAAACAAAAAATCTGGTAAGAGGTTTGGGTCTTGCCAAGCTCATGGCTGAGAGCAATTTGTAAAATGTAGAAGTAAATCAGCTAGAGGAAGAAAGGGTAGATCTTCTTGACAAATTGATGAGGTCTGAGTGGTACAAAGATGTGATTTTCTACCTCAAACACCTATGCTGTCCTAGTCACTTGAATAAAAATTAAAAAAGAACCCTCAGTGGCATCTCGAAATATATCATGAGACCTTGGGGCGAGGCTTGGAAGAACCCCTGAAGGTGTCCTTTTGAAATGCATAAGCTGAAGATGAAGCTCTCAAGTTGATTGTTGATTTCCATGGGGAGTTTGTGGAAGAAATTTTGCTGGGAGAGTGAAAACACATAAGAATTTAGAGAAGGTTATTGGTGGCCTCTTATTTTTAAAGATGCAACCAGTTGGTTAGAAAGTGTGATAGTTGCCAAGATTTTCCAGGAAGATTGAAAGCTTCGGGCTCCCTTCCTTTGCATCCTGTATCAATTAAAGCTCCTTTTAAACAATGGGGAATGTATTTCATTGGTGAGATTTCAGATCCTTCTAGTGCTGGTCATAAATGGATCCTTGTAGCAACTGATTATTTTACAAAATGGGTTGAGGAAATTCCATTTAGAAAAGAAACACACCAAGTGGTAATGGATTTCTTATTGAATCATATCATATGTAGATTTATAGTTCTAGTTAAGATTGTATCTGATAATGCCATGTGTTTTAGAGCCAAGCCTTTGATGGAAATGTGCAATGAATATGGGATAAATTTGACTTATTCTTCAAACTATAATCCACAAGGCAACGGAAAAGCTGAGTTAAGTAACAAGAACTTGCTCAAGATCATCAGAAGGACCTTGGAAATCAACAAGAAAAAGTGGGGAGAGCAATTGAAATTTGTAGTTTGGGTTGATAGAATAACTCCAAATAGAGCAACTGGTAAAAGTCCATTTGAATTGGTGTATGGAACTCAAGCATTTCTGCCCTTGCACCTCCAATTATCCACTTTTTAGATTTCCCAATAGTTGTAAGATCAAGAACATGGCCCATATGAATCAAGGATCAATCAAATCATTGAGTTAGATGAAGAGAGAAGAACTTCTCACCAAAGGCATGTCAGATTTAGAGAGAAATTGAAGAAGTTGTTTGATAAGAAGGTCACCCTTAGAGCTTTCAGTGTTGGAGATCTGGTTTTGCCATGGGATAGTAGGCATAAAGACAAGGGAAAGCATGACAACTTTTATGCTTTATGGATGGGCCCTTTTGCCATTGATATCGGGATTGGAGAAAATACATTTTTTCTCAAGGATTTGGATGGGGATTTGTTGGAGCTTCCTATTAATGGTAGACATTTAAAACATTTCTTGGATTAAATCCCCATGTGAGGTATGCACAAGTTGTACATTTTGTATAGTCCTTGTTTTTGTTTTGTCTTTTTTTGTTGTTGGCTCATGGTTTGCCCTTTTTCCTTGGCAACCATTTTTTGGTCTAGTTTTCTCATCTGTTTTTGGTGAAATTTCTAGTTTTTTGGGCTGCTCTACATTTTAAAACTCCTTTCCCAATGGATTTTTGGCAGTTGGTCTATGTTGTGATCTTATGGCACTCGTTGGAGTGCTCATCCCCAAGTAGGAGCCATTGTTGGTGCAAATTTTAATTTCTGATTTGTGCCTTGATTTTCCATATCTAGTTTTGCTCGAGAAAATGTATCATTTGCTCAAATTGGTAACACTGAAATTCATATTTTCCAATTGAATGCCTTTGAATTGTTCACATTGTCATGATTTTCCCTAATTTGAAGAAAATTTCCAAGTTCCCCTCTTTTGTGCCCTAATTTCTTCATTTTCTCGGGCTGATTTGTTTTCCTTTGTCAAATTCCTGCAAAAAATTAAAATGGATCAAATCGAGTTGTTTGTTGTTAAAACCTCATTCCCAGGCCTAAATCAATGTAAAATCATGTTTCATTGGAGTTAAAACCAAGAAATCTGCCCTCTTGAATTTTTCTAATTTCTAGGGCATCCCTGCATGTTCTGTGTTTTGACGGGTATATGGGTGTCATTTGCCCGTCAAATTCATCCTTCCATCCTTTTGATGACATGGCAGGTTTCTATTGGCTAGGGGCAATCGAGAAAATGTTATAAGTTGTTACTTTTTAAAAAATTGACAAAGGAAAATTTTGCTCCGCGGCCCCGCATTTGCTATAGTGATGTGCCTACGTGGCATGATTTGATTGGTTGGAGGATCGGCGGGTGGCGGGGGTCACTTAGAACATTTTTTCCATTTTGGAAAATTTCTCGAAGTCAAATTTTGACCCGAGGGCTTGTGTCCAATGAAAAGAGGACACGTGTCCAGGAGGGTCAAGTAGAGAGGCGAAGAGTTGGAAAACTTTGAAGTTTTTGGCTTCAAAATGCCAAAGGAAAAATTTGGCTCGAGAGCCCGTAATGAATTAGAAGGTGACACGTGGCATAGGAAGGTCAGGCGGGTGGAGGAAGGACTTGAAAATGTTTATTATTTTTTGCCTCAGATGCCAAGGTAAAATTTTGACCAAAAGGCCTGCCTCCAATAAGAAGTGGACATGTGTCCAGGAAAGTTAGCATGGAGGGGCAGAGTTTGTGAAAATTTTGAAGTTTTTAACTTCAAAATGTTAAAGTTAAAATTTGGCCTAAGAGCCTGCGACCAGTAGGAGGAAGACACGTGTCCAGGAGGTGAGATGGAAGAAGGGGCCAAGGGAAAATTTTAGGAATTTTGGCCTTTATGTTTGCAGGGTAAAAAATGAAAAATAGGCCCGCATCCAATGAAAATAGGACACGTGTACAAAAGGAGGTGGAGGTTTGGAGCTAGGGGAAAATATTGAAAATTTTACAAATTTTGGCAAAGATAAAAAAGTTGTCCGCAGCCCTACAGGGAAAAATTGGAGGTGTCCCCCCACAGCCAATCAGGGGGTGACACGTGGCATTTAAAAAAAAAAGGGAAAAAGGGAGAGCGCGGTCCCACAAAGGTTTTAGTGCTTGTGGCATTTTGAAGGAAAACTTGGAGGGTCGGCTCTGCAGCAAATGGGAGACCACCATGTGGCAGGGGAGAGAGCGGGTGTTTGGGCCCACGGAGTTTTGAGAAAATTTTCCTTTTCTCAAAATGGTGGTGAAATTCATCAAATTAGCCCATAGTTTTTGGTGGGGCCCACATGTGGACACGTGGTAGGTCCAGGGGCACGCGGGGAAAATTTTCAAAATTTTCCAAAGGTCAAAAAGGGTTGAAAATGTGTTTTTTAAGATGGGGACCCACCCCAATCATGTTTGGACACGTGTCCACCTAGTCCAAAGGGGAAAAAGGGGAATATCTTTGACATGTGGAGGGATAACATTAAAAGTTGATTTTAAATCAACAGTTCTTTGTGTAATTTTGTTTTGGCGCCATAGGAACTCCAAGAAACTTGGAAATCACATTTCTTCATCAAAATGCATGAAATTTTATATGATTTTGCATCCCCTCGGCCTTCTGAGTGCAATGGAACCATTTTTGGGAGCTAATTTGATGGATTATGATGTTTTTTGATGAAATTTTCCCTAGACCCATGAAAAAATGTGAAAGGTGAAAATAAAAGGTTGCAGAGGTGAAAAGTGATGAAGTAAAAGGTGAAAAATGATTGCAAAAGCATGTTGGCATGTTTGAATGCCAAAAATGTGACCCTGGGATGGATAAGGATCTAAATTCATGTAATATTTTAAAATATTTGTGCATCCTTGGCAATATGCGAGCTATTTTACAGTTTGATGTCATTTTCATGAAATGGATAAGAGTTTTGTAGCAAATTTGATCCCTTGAGCATATTATTTTCTTGGGATGCAAGGATCCAAGCTGGCATGAGGTATAAAATGTATTTTTCAAGGATTTTTAAAGGGCTTGGAGAAAAAATAGAGGAGAGACTTAGAATTTTCACAAGAAAAACAGAATAAATCCATTTCTCTAGAGAAAACCACCTGAGAGTCATTTTAAATTCCATCTTTGCATCAGATTTCATCATGTTGAGTTGGTTTCAGTTACAAAGCCATCAACAAGCTTTGAGATTGTTCTCATGACTTTCCCCTACTGATGTATCTGATCATTTTCTAGATTATCTGGTTCATTCTCTTGGCAAAGTTTGCATATACTTATGTTTCAGAATGTTTTCAGTTTATGTTTCTTGCTCATGTTGTAATCTTGTATTTAGGATCTCTATGATCATACAGGGTCTCATTTCTTGTTGATATTTTAATGGAATTTGTAATCTTATATTTAGAAGAGATTTCATCTAATAGAAGATAAACAGATTTAAAATCAGTTTACTGTCCTTGAATAATGAGACTGTTTGTAAACCTTTGGGTGCACCTCAGGTCATGATTGAATAGGGACTCCTGGATACTTTGCTGGTATTTTGCTTCAATTTTTTGTGGCAGGTTATCAAAGGTTGTGTGGAAGAGTTCATATCTAGGCCTCCATTTGTGCACATATCTTGGTTAAAGGAGCATTTAAAATCTTTGGAAGTGTTCTTGTTGTGTAGGTGTTACAAATTTCTTGCAAAGGTTCTCAAAGAAGTTGGTGGTTCCTAACTACTCTTGTCCTAACATCTCCCATAGAATTTCATTCAAACTAACTCATCCTACATGTACTACCCCTACATTGCATTATGTGTCAACAAAAGAATACAATCCTTCCACCAAAAGCACAAAGTATATCGGGGTTTCATCATGTCTTTAGTAGCCTTAGCCTTGTTTTGAAAACATTTCCATCATTTAGTAGTGACAACTCCTTTGAGTTCGGATAATGGATGCTTGATCATGTTTTCACAAGGCCTCTTCCATACCACATGGAAAACACAAGGATAACTCCATCTCCTTTACCATATAAGGGCTGCAATATGGGTTCTCTTTCCTTGGTTGATAGGCACAACCTAAAATATTGAGGGTTAGATCAAAACCCTTTTGAAGGTGCTATCCACTCCCTCAAATATTGAATGCAAACAAGTAGATAGGTGTGCTCCCGGCTACAAATGACATACAAACCATATATCTATCCTTGAGTTTCTTGTGTAAGTTCATGATGTTGTTCAAGTTGTGAAGGAGACTAAAACTGGATACCAACAAAACTTACTACTCACCAATTTTTATCCTTTCCCACTAGGTAAATTTGAAGTTAAGGTTAATTTTTTATTCTAAAAAATGGGATTTTCTTATACAATAAAAATATGAGATTTTATTATTTAACCTATCATAAGTATTCCATTCCTATTGAAACTTCACACACACCTTAATCACCCCTAACAATCACTTCTCACAAATTTTTAGTAAGATTCGATTAACTAAAATATAGTATTTTATGAGTTAATCTAAATAGAAACAAAATGACATATTAAAATGTTGAATCTAAGTATTTTATTTTATTATTGGATGTATTGAAATAATGAAAATGAGAGGGATAAAATACTAGCCTAAAATTGACTTACCTTGTTGTGTGTTGGACTAAAGTAGGTGGATTTGCAGATCGGGTAGTGTGGTGAACAACTTTGGGAATTATAGAAGTTAGAAATCTAACTAGTGAAGAACCTAGAATGGTCTTTGGGACACCATGGGGTGCCCTAGTACGTGATCAGGCCTTTGTAGTATGTAGAAAATCTTAGGATTTGAATCTAACATTATCACAAGGTCTTCACAATATCTTCATATTTTGTTGCAAATTTATCATGATACCTTCACTTATGTCATTATAAATGTGATGGGAAGATCCACCTGCAAAACCCTATTCAAAGCATCAAAATATTAAAATATGAATGGGTCGGATTGACCTTAGTTGCCAAAATGATGGACTTACGACTAAGTGTTGTACAACATTTCGGACCCCATTTAGTTTGGTGAGTAGGTGTGTTCAATTTTATGCCTAGGATGTCGTAACGCCAATGACACAAAAGTAGGGGAAATAACTAGATGTAAAAATGCAAATGGTGGATACAATATAAAGAATAGAACCCTTTCCCTCTATGATTGTGTGATCTGAGATGCCCAAATGCATTCTATTTCCTTAGTAGATAGCTTCCCTTGATAGAAGATAGTCCACCCTAATGTTGTGAGTATGATATGTGTATATAGGGATCTCTTGATAAAATTTCAATAGTAATGAACCGAAACGCCAACCAATACCTTGAGGAATGCATGGGGTGACAAAAAGACCAACCTCAACCAAAAAAATAGAACCACATGTTACGGAAATAAGGGCACCTAAAATCACAGGTGAAGCACCTTGGGGTGCCTCGGTGCTACCATAGCGCCCTAGTGATAGATTGGAGATGACAATCAACTAAATAACGACACCCGAAACTTCTTCGAGAGATGACCAAAAGAACATAAATAACTAATGACCATGCATGCAAAATGACTACAAAGACGGACTAATTGATGACCAAACTAAGGAAATAGGTCACTAGTGAATACTTTTATTATGCGAGAACCATATATAAAATAACACACTTGGTGGTATAAATGTAATAAGCGAGTGCATAATTTTTGACTACATTTTCCCCACTTTATGTTGGTGAGTGAAAATATCAGTAACATAAAGTAGATAGAGATGTGTATCTAAGTGAAGTCGGAGAAGCCCATGTTGTAGTAGAATGTGTAGATGTGTAGTAGAAGTATGCCGATAGAACCATAAAAGTGTGTTGAACCATGGATCAATGAGTTTATCCATGTAATGTAATGAAAATGCATAAATTTTGTGTTCTAAATGTAAGTGATGATTAGTATGTATGATGGTTTTGAGCGTGATTAAATGATGAATAGGTGGGTAGGGAGTGATCAATTCCCAACCCGAACGCTTATATACAAATGAATAATAGTAAGATTTGTGCGTCTGTCACGAGAGGAAGAGTGTAGGGAGAAAAGTGTGTTATTCTCCAATATTTAATTACATCCTCAAGATATACCCGATGCGCAGATGGACTCATATCAATTTTTGTGATTTTTGGATCCAAATGATTTCGATTAAACAATTGACCCATATAGGAGTGATAAAGGAAAGACACTCTTTCTCCCACTCCATGGGTGTTGCTGCAATGTGAAATATTCCAAGTTGGGTCATCTAGAAGTGAACACGATATGAAAAAGGGGGAGGGAATTCCAAGTTAGGTCATATAGAAGCGAACACGAGATGAAAGAGTTGGTTTCCAAGTTAGGTCATCTGGAAGAAAATGCTAAATATGAGAGGGATTCCAAGTTAGGTCATTTGGAAGCAAGTGTAAAAATGTATGATGGCTTCCAAGTTAGGTTATCTAGAAACAAGTGTAAAATATAGAATAACTTCCCAAGTTATGTCATTTGGGAAAGAGTGGTGAATATAACTCCCAAGTTAGGTCATCTGGGAGACCGCTTGTAGATTTGAACAATATGATTTTTTATCTAAATGCATTGATTTTGATTGGTTACTCATGGAGAGATTTTATGCTAGTTTCCCCCAGAGTTAGGTCATTATGGGGAAATCAATAGATAATGATGAATGATTATATTATAAAGGATTTTTAATCACTTGTTGCCCCCAAGTTAGGTCATTAGGGGAATCAATAGAAAGTGGTGTGTGATCGTATTTGGAAGATTTTAAACATTTTTGCCCCCAGATTAGGTCATTAGGGGGAATTAATGGTGAAATATCGTGCAATGTATTAATTCTTATCAAATTTGCAATGTTTGAATGCATTGTGATGTGAGGGGGTTTATAGTGGGACTATCAATAATATTCCTTCCTTTTCGGTGAAAGAGGGAGTGATGAAAAGAATGGACACTAAGCTGAAAGTAATGAAAAGAGGTAAAAATGCATATGTATTGAATGGAAGACAACAGTGAGGAGATATAATGCATGAAAAATGTTTATAATATCTTTGGTAGGTGGAATTCTAAAAAGAATTCCACAAACATGGTGTGAATCGGATTAAAAATTCTCAAGATATGAGTGAAATGGTGTGGCATGTATTTTATGGGGACTCGAGACACTTGTCGAGGCTCATATCGATCTAGATGCTATTTTGAGGTCTAGAGTTATGAGTTTACTGAGAATTTTATAGCGGCGGTCATTGCTTCATCTATAGAAGTGGAGGGAGGAGGTGTTAGCATCTTGTATAAGATGCATGATATATGCTAGTGGATAGAGGAGGAGGGTATGAGATACGCATGGGAACGGTGTGTGTTGTCCCATCTATATAGATACTTGTATCGATTTACAGAGATGAGCATGATGGAGTTATAGAGCCACCAAATTGATGCATGTGTGGGCACATGAGCACATAGTTGTATTAAAGGCGGTTATAGGTCCACGAGGAGAGTGGGCTCGACTCGAGATATATGCTTGATGCTAGGTGGACATTCACAGCATGAAAATGGATACAAATACCTTCAAGTCACTTATAGATATGATGGGGCCCGATGTGGTTATATGGAGGCCATACTAGGATTATAGGGATGGCCTATGGATACTACAGAGTTACGATACATTTGGAGGATAGTATGGCTTGAGGACTACTTTCTAGGTGTAGTAGATATTTTCCACGTTAAGAGGGTGTCACAACAATTAAACATGGCTCAAGATGTTCCACTAGAGCCATATATATGGTTACAAGCCATATAGGCACCTAAGAGGGCAAAGATCTTAGGCTAGGGCCCATGAAAGCATAGTTAGTACCACCGTGGCTAGATGAGGTAGATGTGGTGATAGAGATTATGGATAAATATGATGTGGGTTGTACTTACGAGTATCGTGCATGGTGGGTGGCACATCGATGGGTATTTTTGCTCCCAATATTTGTAAATCTAGCAGGGTTACTACATTTTGGAGGAGGAAGAGTGGGGAAAGCACACGTCCATGACTCTGTGACATATGCTCTAGTAGATTGTAAGTATCTGTGTAGTCATGTTCATTTTTATATGCTTATATTGTTATATATGTGGTTTTCTAATGTGTTGTGTAATTTGTGTTTATAAGCGATGCATACTAGTCATTGATTATTGATACCTCTACCCATACACTCATGCGGAATGTGCCAACTAATGTTCTTAGTGAAAGAATGCTAGATTGTGTTGATGAAATTATAGGCAAGCATGCACATCTCTTTGATTCATTGGCCATAGTAATGACAACATATACGATGCTGCTAAGCGAAAGGGACAAGGCACATAAAGAGACTCGATGTACCTAAGAGGCGGTAGGGGTGGTCCCTTGGCTAGGACATGTTCGGTGGTATGTAGACTTGTAGTGTCTATTTTTGAGCACATTCAAAGATTAATATGCTACGGAGGTAGGCAAATAATTTTCGAGGTGTGAACTATGACATTGCATTAGTGGCAAGGTATCTAGTTCTAGGGCACTTGTAGTATCCAACACCGATAGGGATGATGAGGTCTGATCGGGAATATTGTATATGATGTTGGGGCCTTATCCCGATAGCTATGAGAATTTTTTTGTGATGATGATTGTACTAGTGAAATATGCATGGACACCTATTTTTATATATGATGCATCTATGTTGGAATTTTTTTCCGTTGTGATGTAATGAATGTTGTATGATTCTATGAATATTTCCATAGTGTGTGTATTGTTCGTGTTTGAGAAATATAGGTTCACATGATAATGTTGGTAATGGTAGATAAAGTGTGTATGGTAAATGAGAATAAATATCAAATGTAATATGAGTGATAAAATGTATATTGAATGGATTGTGTAGCGTGTAGGTAATATAATGATGATTTATGATAGGAAAATGAATGTATCGTAATGAATGTATGAAAAATTAATGTAGTCATAATATGTTAGTATGATGAAAGGGGGAGGATTAACGATGCCAACCTAGTGTGTGAATAAATAGTATCATGGAATTAAGACCCCTCAAGTAGTCAAGTATGAATTTCATACACAAGAGTGCGTCATTAGGAAATGATTGAGTGCACTAGATGAAATAACGAAGCGCGTAATGAATTTTTGTAGAACTAATCCCTCAACGGTTGTGTAAGAAGCTGTAAGAACAAAAGTATGTCATCGAGGGTTAAGGTGATAATAATCACCTACCAAAGACCAAGATGACATGTGGTCATGGAAGTGTGTGGAATGGACAAAACATGAGTGTATGAACCAAATTAGATGTCATATGGAGTAACCATGGGATATACTGAGAGGTTTGCGGAGACCCATCGAGATGAAACAACATGAAGCGATAGACAACATGGATGTGGTGGATGTAATGAATGTGATGGTGGAAATGATGGATGAGGTGGAGAATGTGCATGTGACAGTGGTGAATGACCAATGAACTAAGTACCTGGTGGAGAAGAATCAAGTGGGGTATGCCAACACCGATGGGGTAAGGAGATAATGATCACTCGTGAGAGGAAAATGAGATGATGTCCATATCCATTAGTTTTTGTATCCTCTCATGTAGGACAAGACAATCATTTTCACGATGGCAATTGATACGATGATATTTATAATAATGTTGGTCACAATGATGCTATAATTGGTGTGGGGGGTGATGTTGGTTAGAGGGTAGCCAAATTAATCACTCATTAAGTAATATATGCAACACATCATGTGGTCAAGTGTGAGGAGAGAAATATAAAGGCTCTCATGACTTAGGTGGAGTGGTGGAAGTAGGAGCTTGTTGCAGATCTAGAGAAGGATGGGCTGGTGGTGGAGGAGTGGGTTGAGCTTGTTTGGGATGTATTTGAGGCAAATGATGAGATTTTTGGATGCTCAATTAGAGGTGTGAGTGGAAGACTAGAGGATGGAATGGTCGGAGAAACATGTGTAGGTTCAATGATATGTGAGGACAGAAGATATTTTCTAGGTCAATAACTTTATAGCATAAGAGGATGAATGAATCGCAAGTATCATATTGTAACCTTTGCTTAAGTGGAGAAATGAGGCCATGAAAAAAATGAATTGCTTCTCTAAGTCACTAGGTTGGAATATGAGCTGGTGTATACAAGCATTAAACCGTAAGATATAATCTTAGATAGGTTCAGAGGATCCTTGATGTAAAGTAGGTATGTGGTCATAAGTAACTCTAGGGCCATTATTAATGATGAAATGATGGAGGAAAGAATCCTCCATGTCATAAAAGACATAATTGATCCAAAGGGTAAATTGGTGTACCATTGTAGTGCCTCGTTAACAAGACTATATGGAAAGGATTTAAGTGTTTCACTTGATTTCTATGTTTTCTAAGAAGTACTTGACGAAACAGATAAGGTAAAGGGTGGTAAGAGGAATACTTGTTTTAGGATGGTTGAAGGTTATATGTGTGCGTATCTGAATTCTGAAATAAAGTGATTGTGAGACCTTCATTTTGGCTAGGAGGAAATACCTATATAAGAGTCAAAACAAGACCACCAAAGAGAGTTAAACAATATATGCAGTGGACTGCCTAGCATGTACTAGATCCTGGAAGTGTGATACTTCCTAGGTGGCTATCAATCCACTATTTAAAATAATTCAATGCTGAAATAAAGTAAATATTGTCCTACTATAGTTTAATATGATTTAGGCATCTCATACAAAACGCATTAGGCTATATCTAATCTAACAGGATAGGCTAGAAAGAGATCCAAAGGTCAAGTAGGTTAGTTGTAGGTGAATTTGAGCTAATAGGCTAGGTTAGATACAGATCTGAAGGTCAAATAGGTGTTCAAGTAGGTATATGTCAGAAACAAGTTGTTATTTTGGCAGAGATCAGGTGACATAGAGACCGACCATGGTTTTATGAAATCGATGACATTTACTGTAACCGGTGATAGTTAGAGATGACCGATGATGGTTAAGTCGGGGTTGGTGGAATCACACAGTCTGGGTTTTTGGAGTTTTGGGACAAAAGTGGAGTGGATAGAAGGTGAGGATTGATCACGAGAGGAGCTTAGAGAGGTTGCAAAGGTATGAGACTACTGAGGAGGTCAAAATGGGAAATTGGGCCAAGTATTAAGATGATTGGGTATGGAAGGTGGCTGTAACTAGAGAGAGGGAATGGACAGAGAGTAAAAGACTAGGTTCCTTTACCACAAAGACTACAAATGATGAGAAGAAAATGAAATAGATGGAAGGAGGATACTTACTCTTCTGTGAGGTACAGGTCTAAAGAATAATGAAGAAGTTGCTACATTGGAGGATGTTGGGAAGAAAGTTTCACTGTTGTGCCAGTGTATTTGGTTTCCTTTGTTGATCACAAATCAATCTTCATTTTGTTGTCACATCTAAAGAGATCGAATTCGAGATTAGAAGTTTTCCAACAACAACCAACCTATATTACAAAGCTGTAAATGGGTCTAAATAGGCCATTTGGTCCATTCGGTATAACCGGCATCGGTTTAGGGTGAACCGACATCGGTTTAGGGTGAACCGACATCAGTTTGGGTGAGATATCTTGGGTTGTTAAAAAGTTTCTGGGAAGTTGTTCCACCATTTTATAAGGGTCTCTTCTTTTCCTCGGGGTGAAAACCGACCTTAGGAGGATTTTAAATGTGAGGTGAGGGGATGGGTATAATGTTAGACTTTATTTAGGACATTAGTTTAGGGTTTAGGTTAATGGGTCAAATGATGGGGTTGGTTAGGTGATGTGCATTTAATAAAGGCAATTGTATTGAATAGGTGTATGAGGGTAGTGAATTAATTGAATGTAAATAATTAAATTAATATGTGTGTGGGTAAAAGGTCATTAACTTAATTAAAATAATTAAATTAATATGTATGGAGATAAATGGCATTAATTTAATTAAAGTAATTAAATTGAAATGTGTGGTAAGTGCAAGAGGTAGGTGATAAGGTGTTGAGGATGAGGAAGTGATTATAGGGTTACACTAAGGGACCAAGATGATTACGACATGATTTGGTGTCTATATTTTGCCCCTTTTTTTTGCATAGCTTGTATTGGTAAATGACATTGACAAAAATAAGATGTGGTTGCCCAAGAGGGAATGAGGGTGATCCCCCTCAAACCAGGAATTGATGAGGTGACAGGGTGAATCGGTGAGTGGTTTGATAAAATTAGATGTGAAGAAGAATGATTAGAAATGAGGAATGGGGTAAAGGGAAAATCAGGTATATAGGTAAATGGGCCAAGGTCAAAGGTAGGGGTAGTTGAACGCACGCACATGTATAAACTGCGACACGGTACTAGGTTGAAGAGCTTGTAAACTCTACATCATCTAAGGTCGATAGGTTTATCCAAACAAGGTTGAAGTGATTCCGGTATCCAAGGTATAGGATATGGTTAGGAAACACAATGTAGGTTAGGGGTAGGAATGGTTAGGTATGTTCTGGTACACCAAAGGTAGGGTTAGGATAAACGGTCATGACAATAGGCTAGGTAAGGTCATTAGGTCAATCAACATAGGTAACAGTGCCACAAGGTATAGCAAGCACATTGGTTCAAAGGTCACAAATAGTTGTTCGTGTCTATGTAGATAGCTCACAGCATGGGTAAGGCCGAGGTGGGGGTAAAATAAGGAGGCATCAACGGCTAACAAGGTAAGGTTGAAGAAGGTGGAGGGCCAGAGGGGAAGGAATCGCGGTCCCGGTTGCATCGTAGACGGCCGACGAAGCTTAATGAGAATGTCGAGATCGATCGGAGAACTCCTTTTTGTCTTGGAAGGACTACCTCGCAAATAAGAACACAAGACCACAAGATTTTGATTAAACAATAAATGAGGAAACGCGCCTGGGCCCAGAAATATAAAACTTCCTTCGAAGGTGGTCAGCCTCTCGCTAATATGAATTAACACAAAAGACTCGCAAAATATCAATTAAATTATTTTGTTAACCGGGTAGGGGAAAGGTCTGGTTTTCTCGTTTTGATCGAGGAACCGATGGCGATGGCGGTTATCGATGACCGATGCCGGTTATCGATAACCGATACCGTGGGTTATAGGATCTTCGTACATATGGTGTTTGTAATAATGGCTGGTTTTTTGGATGGTATTAGGAAATGGGATGATTAGGAGTGAAAGAATGACAGCTAGATGCAATGGCACGTTGGGTAGTGGATTCGTAAACGGATTTAAGAGGACTCGAGATTCAAGAAACATAAGAAATGTTATGACAAAAGGACATGTAAGATCCGACTTATCTGGTTTTGACCGAGATGCAAGTTGATCTCCTTGGTCGCAAACACTTCGGTTTCTTTACTCGCTCTCGCTCTCGTCAAGTGAAGATCTGGACTCGCTCCTCGCCGCAATGCTCTCTCGCTGATCCAGAAATCCTTCGACCGATCTCAAAATGAAATTCCGATCCGTTGTTTTGGTTTGGGGAGCCCATTTACAGGAAACCGATGGCGGTTGCAGAACCGACGGCGGCCGAGTAGAACCGCATCGGTAAGGAAAAAGTAGGCTATTTTTAGTAAAATAGCCCACCTTCCCCGCTTTTCTCCCGAGAGATCTGGGCCATGGGCTTGGTCAAGTGGCTAGAAGGTCGGCTTTTGGTGCGAGTAAGGAGGCATTAGTTATGGATGTGAGTCTGACCAAGTCATGGGTCTTAATTAGGTTAGTTTAGGTTAGGGCTAGGTCATGATGAGGTGGCAAAGTGAGGTGGCGGGTAAGGTGATGTGGATTTATCAATTACAAGGTAATTAATAAATAATTGTGTAAAGTTTAGGTAATGAGGTTAGGTGCATAAATGGGATGCGGTCACAAGGGGTCGTGAGACACGAATTTGGTGTCTACATTAGCCCCTTATTGTCCGTAGCTTGTTTCGTAAAGTCGCGCATGACAATAATATGAAGTGGTTTCTCATGTTAAGGATATAGGTAATCCCCCTCAAATCTAATCGCGATTGAGTGAACGGAAATCGTGGATAGGGTCGATAAAGGGTATATGTGGTAGAGAGGATGGTAAGGTGGGGGTAGGTCCAAGGAAGCAGACGATGTTGAAATGCAATAAGACGACTAGGGTACATGATTTGACTAAAGCAAACCAAAGCAATGCATATAGCAAAGGTCGATAGTTTATCCAAACAAGGGTGATATAATCCCGGTATCCAAGGCATAGGAAGTAGCTCCAGTGGTATATAACAGTGAGGTACAGAACGTTTAGGCATGTTCGGCAAAGCACTCAAGTGGTTGGTTTGGTTGAGATAAACGCACACGGCCAGGTCTAGGCAAAGTTGGTCGACAGATCAAGTCAAGGACCCTAATCATGCTAAAACACGAACAGTGAGCTCGATGAACACAAGGTACATGATGGATGTATAAAATAAAACGTTGATTCATGGGTATGGTATGGAAGTGATACGGCCTTGGGTCAAAGCCAAGTGGTGGGGGGGGCCCAAAGTTAGGTGGGTAGGTCGAGGCCTTGGGTCGGGCCTAAATAGGTAGGCGAGGCCTCGGGTCGGGCCAACAGGTAGGCGAGGCCTGGGTCGGGCCAAACAGGTAGGGCGAGGCCTGGGTCGGGCCAATGGTAGGCCGAGGCCTGGTCGGGCCAAATGGTAGGCCGAGGCCTGGGTCGGGCCAATGGTAGGTCGAGGCCTGGGTCGGGCCAACAGGTAGGCCGAGGCCTGGGTCGGGCCAAATGGTAGGCCGAGGCCTTGGTCGGGCCAATAGGGGTAGGCGAGGCCTTAGGTCGGGCCAATGGTAGGTCGAGGCCTGGGTCGGGCCAAATGGTAGGCCGAGGCCTCTGGGTCGGGCCAACAGGTAGGCCGAGGCCTGGGTCGGGCCAATGGTAGGTCGAGGCCTGGGTCGGGCCAACAGGTAGGTGAGGCCGAGGCGGGGTGGGGCCAAATAGGTAGGCCGAGGCCTTGGGTCGGGCCAATGGTAGGCCGAGGCCTTGGTCGGGCCAATAGGTAGGCCGAGGCCAGGTCGGGCCAAACAGGTAGGCCGAGGCCGTCGGGCCAAGGTCGAGGTCGGGACAGGTGGTAGGTGAAGGTCGGGCAAGGCCGAAAGGTGGACAGAGTGAATCAGGAAAGAAAGAGGCAAGAGCGATATTGGGAAAAAGAGGCAAGGAGTAAATAAGGGCAAAGAATGGGGTGAAAGTCAGTAGAACCGATGTCGATTTCGCATGACCGATATCGGTTAAGGGACCGATACCGGTTTCTTAGGGCAAAAATGAAACCGACATCTGCTAAGGTCGAAAACCTATAAAAAGAAAAAATACGGCCCGTCATTGTCACTTTTGTTATTTGCAATCCAAATTGACTTGTCTCGACGTGGGAGAGTTGATTTGGAGGGTTATTGAGTGAGGTGGAGCTATTTGATCGGGTGAGAGAGTCGATAAGTGGGCCCGATTGAGGAGGAGGCAAGCAGTGATTGGCCAGGACCCAGCAGATCGTGATGGAGCCATGGCACATGGCACAGCAGAGGAGCCGGGGAGGGGCCGGACCACTGACCGCCACCACCCATCCCACCACGACGACGTGTCGTCGCACCAGTAGGTTCTAAACTCTTGATTTATGCAAATGGTTATTAGCTGAGATGGGGGTTTGGGTAGAATTTAGTTTTTTAGGAAATGAGGAGTAAATGGAGGTAATTTGAAAAAAGAGAGAGGGTAGAGAGGTAAAATAGGGTAAGGCGGCTAGTGAGTAAAATTGGGGGTGTTTGGGTGGGTAGATGGGTAAAAATAGGTGAAAAATGGTCTTTGGGGGCCGCATGGGGGGTTCGGAGCCGGGAGAGATGTGACCGATGTCTAGGCCAGCTAAGTCACATCGGCGATCAAAAGCATAGGTCGCACTCAACCGCAGGGAAGGGAGGGCGGATCGGGCGGCTGATCGGTGGGGAAGGGATGGGTTGAGGGTGGAGTTGGGATGGGATTTAGGGTTTATGGTTTAGGCTCAAGGTGGGTCAATTTGTTGGGGGGGGTGGAGTGGTGGGGTTGGGGTTGGGGGTTTGGGTTTTAGGTTTAGGGTTTAGGGTTTAGGGTCAAGGTGGGGGTTGGGTGGTGTGGGGGTGGTGGGTGGGGTTTGGGTTTTGGGTTGGGGTTTGGGGTTTAGGGTTTAGGTTTGAAGGTGGGTTGGGGGTTAGGGTTTAGGGGGTGGGTGGGTCAGTGTGGGTTTCAGGTTGGGTTTTTGGGTTAGGTGGGGGTTGGGTTGGGAGTGGGGTTGGGTTAGGGGTGAGGTCATGTGGGGTGGGGTGGTGGGTTAGGGTTTTTGGGTTGGGGTGGGGGGTGGGGGGTTGGGGTTGGGGTTAGGGGTGGAGAAGGGGAGGTGTGGGAGTGGTGGTTGGGTTAGGGTTTTTGGGTGGGTTGGGGGGGGGGGGGGTGGGGTGGTGGGTTGGGTTAGGGGTTTTGGGTTGGGTCATGGTCGGTGGTGGGGTTGGTTTAGGGGTGGAGAAGGGTTAGGTGTGGGGTTAGGTTTTGGGTTTACAAAAGGGGGTTTAGATGGTAAAGTAGATGTTATAATAAAGAGTAGGTCTAAGAATGTGGGTTGGTTTACAGCACGCGCCAGCTGACGATGCGTGATAGATGCCTCCACTATTGAGTCGGATGAGGCCACACGTATCGGCGGCGCATTGGGCCATCATGCGCGAGGTGGGACTCGGCGGGGTCCAGAGGTACAGAGCGATAGAGAGGGATCACAGCCTGATGGTCGCCCTCATCGAGAGATGGGATCCGGCGGCCAATGTGTTCCATCTGCCGACCGGGAGATGACTGTCACATTAGAGGATGTGTATCGCATCCTGCGGCTACCGATCGAGGGAGAGGCAGTCTTCCAGGTAGATTCAGAGACTGCGATGGACAAAGATACCGCAGTTTTTGGGGATGCACTGCGCACATCGACCTACCACCATAACGCGAGTATCGGCACGGTGACATGTACCGTGCGCATCGTCACGAGACACGACCGGGCGTGTGTTGATGATGGTGGGATCACCCCGCTTCGCCTCCCGACTCGCAGAGGGAGGCCGCTTCCCACGAGCATTGATGGGGGTACTGCTGGAGATGGTGGAGGAGCACACCTGTTATGCCTGGGCACCAGTATATCTGGTGCAATTATACAGGGAGTTATGGGGCTATCGCCGGAGGAGGCGATTTGGTATTTGTTCTACATTTTGTCAGATCGTTGGGCATACGAGCACATCGTATGCATCAGGCCAGTAGGGCTACCTCAGCAGGCAGGGCCACAGGTCGTATACCGATATGGCTTTCAGAGGTGGTTGGGGGTCGTGGGCCAGCCACGAGCAGTTGTTGCAGGTCGGGATGTGGTCTATTATAGACACTTGCTAGAGGGCCTTACAAGAAGAGACATTGTATGGAGACCCTACAGAGGTCACTGCACCGGGCAGAGGAGCCCACAGATACCGCGCCCGATCCAAGATACATTCTGGGAAGCAGGACTCGAGGCCGGGAGAGTACGAGCGATACCCCAGAGAGGGTACGCAGCAGATGGGGCTACGACAGACGAGCCACCTCCCTCCCTCAAGCACAGAGGGATGATGTAGAGGCCCCACCGCCAGCCGCCACACACAGCCTTTGATCCAGACCGGGTAATGAGAGACCAAAGCAGTGAGGGTGTGGATGATGCCGGTGCACGGAGCATACAGGTGTGGTGGGTGGGCAGAGCAATGAGGATAGATAGTACCGCACCGCAGCCGCACTGGGTCGCGTTATAGGAGAGAGGGATCAGCCTGCAGGTCAAAGTGCAGCTCTTACAGGGGTGGCAATTAAGTTGTCACAGCAGCACGATAGGGGCCTTACAGGGGCAGCTAGCCCAGCTCAGCACAGCACATGTGTAAAGCACCACCACCAAAGACCACAAACCCACAGCAGCATTGTGCACAGACACAGCACAGCAAACACCACCACAAAGACCACACAGTGCACAAAAAGACCACCACAAAGAAGTGTGCAGTGCAGCACAAAGAAGACAGCAAAGACCACCGCGGCCACAAAAGTGCAGTATGTGCTCTGTGGGGTATTGGTGTTGGGTGCCAAGGGACCAGCCCCAGCCTCCTTCAAAGGGCGCGAGATCGCTATATGGAGGTTAGAGCAGAGGCCCGATATTATCGTGGATATTCTTGATAGACCGAGTCGAGTATCAAAGCGATGCAACAGATAGGCGTAGACCTCGCACAGCCAGAGATCTCAGGGAGGGGCAGCCACAGCTGGCGTGTCCGTGACGGGCAGGAGGCGAGAGGCACCACAGGGACCAGTGGGGAGAGGTGCCGAGGGGTGGGGAGAGCCGATAGATCCCCGACATGGTTTTCAGATAGGACACGGCACCGGTCTCGCGAACCGGTCAGATTGATAGAGGCTCGCGTGCCGACACTTATTCATCAGATTGATTCATTTATTTATTATATACCGCCTCATGAGCCGAGTACAAAGTCAGACATTTGATACCGCCTCGCGAGCCGAGTATATTTTTGATATGAGAGACCGCCCGCGAGCCGAGCCGAGATTTTTGGTAGGTATCATGCGCCTCGCGTGCCGGCTTTGGTATATTATGAGATCACAGAGGCCCCGATGTAGGGCACATTGTATTTTTGAAAACTGGTATATATATATAGAGACGATGTTTTGATCCTCGTGCAGTATTCAAAATGTGTTTAAATATTTTGTTAATGGTTGGTAATATGTAATGTATGATAAGTTTTAGTTGATATGTTGATAGATGGATGATGTTGATGTTTTTGTTTTTGTTGTACGTATGTATGAATGATATGTGATGTGATGAATTGTTGGTTTTGTGACATTGTGATATATGTAACTGATGAGTTGGATCCAAATGATGTAGAGATTGATAGTTTCCTGATATTCGTAGTTGATGGTTGTGTATTTGTATAAAATAAATGATGTTTAATGAAATTATAATGCTATGTGTGGTGGATGAACAAATGTGGTAAATTGTGTTGTTTATGCAGGCAAAGAGGCGGGCGCGACAAAAATTTAGATGAGAAATGAAGAAAAGAACCCTGTTTCAAAAAGGCAGGTGTGTAACCGGTATCGGTTAGGTAACCGATGTCGGTAGTTATATGACCGATATCGGTTATATGACCGATACCGGTTATTTAGGTATGAGCTTTTCTAAAAATAGAAAAGCTAGGGTGGCAACTTCAGTTTTAATTTTAGAGCCATGCAAGAGGTTAAATACGCGAACGCGACGCTTTTTGACGACTGAGACAGGTATTTGCATGAGAGATTTGGGTGAGAAGGAGGAAAGAGACAAGGAAAGTGAATGTGATCCGAGATTTAGAAGGCAGAAAGACAAAGTTAAAAAGGGTGGTGATCATGGCAGAACGAGGAGAAGCATCCAGCAGGCAAGGACAGGAGGGCAGACAAGGGCCACCTCAAGCTGCTGCAACCCAAGAGGTATCATTTTGTTTGTGATTTAACTACTGCATGTTTTGTGAATAAGATGGGGGAGAGTAGGTGGGTAGATATGAGAAAGAAAACATGATAACAAGGGTTGCAGGTGAGGTAAGTGTTACAGGGTAGGCAATCGGGGTTATCAGGTATGTTTGTATGTATAAAAAGGAATAAACGAGCAAATTATTGTCGTAGGTGGTTGTTTTTTTTTTTTGGGAAGGTGTATATAATTGACAGTGACCGGTATCGGTTAGGGAGAACCGGTATCGGTTACTCAACCGATATCGGTTATGTATAACCGCACTTTGCATCGGAGGAATTTCGTAATGTTTGAAAAAACCTCGACGGATTGAATGGTTGTTTGTTGTTTTGGTGTACGCAGCAGAGGGTGGATTGAGGATGAATGATAGTGTGCCGGGCCGTTGTCACTTAATCCGAGCGGATGTAACACCGAATGGACATTGATAAATCATTTGGGGTTAAGTGGAATCCGCTATTATTCACTTAATCGCACGTAACCATGGTATGTTAAAGCGTTGATCGAAAGATGGAATCCCGAGACAAATACCTTCTATCCGCCAACAGTGAAATGACAAGAATATCGAAGATGTGTTTCGGATTTTGAGACTCCCTATTACAGAGAACCAAGATATCGTGCACTACCTAAGCGGCACTGGGAGCGATAAAAAGCAGATTTGGTCCATACGCACGAGATTTGACACAATGAGGTTTATCGCTTACATATGGGGTAATGTATGCAAAGACACCCCGAGGAGACAAGGTTAGCAAAGTGATATTAATGATAGCAGAGGGTATTATGCATTACCGAGGGCTAAGGGGGAAGATTTCCAAAGGCATTGATGTGTGTTATCCGGGAGATGGTAGAAAGGAACGTTACGTTTGCATGGGCACCGCATATTGGCTGAGCTATACAGGGGTTTATGGGCTTCAGAGGCGAAATCACAGACTACACCGGATAGTTCATACTTATTACACTCTGGTTGGGCCTATGAGCACATTGTTTGTGTGCGACAATAGGCCGATCCATCCAGCAGAGAGACCGGAGTACGAGGTCGGGATTCGACGGGGTCCAAACAGTAACAAGAGGCCGATCCCAGCCGTGATGGGTGATATTGAGTATTACAGTGTGTATGGGAGAGAGTGACGGTCATGGATATCTCGCTGAGGCCATATGGAAACTATATGGTAACAGAGAACATAGCTGAGGAGTTGAGGGGTGTAGAGCGATTGAGGTGGATCGCAGGCACAGGCCGGGTGAGTATGAGAGGATTCCTATAGATCGCGTGCGGCGACAATTTGGATTTGTGCAGGATATACCCCTGGCTTATAGACCATATATGAGGATCGACGCCGAGGCAAAGATTCTCACCTCCCCGCCAACACCTCCGTAAGGGCCTCAAGAGGTAAAGCAGCTGATCGCAGGGTAATGGATGCGGGAACGACAGAGGCCTATAGATTATGGTGGGTAGCAGAACGGCGAGGTGTACGTGAGCGCCCTGACATAGAGGTGATTATAGCAGAGAGGGATCGTCTGCAGCGTTTGGTTCAGCAGCTCCAAACGCAGGTGAATGAGACAAGAGGATTGTTAGTGGTCATGAGTCACTGGGCAAGGGGAGACTAGAGGTCAAGTCCTCCATGAGAGGGCGTATTCATATGTTACAGAGAGAGATCAGCAGATCAATGGCGGTACCAATAGCCGTGGTACCTTTGAGGACAGAGAGGCCCGGCGAGAGGGGTCGACGATCACGATCATCACCTAGTTCGGGATGAGGCGTGATGGTCTGAGTACATGTTAGCAAGGTATAAGAATAAATAAGGATGCCGACCTGCGTGTCGATGATAGAGAAGATGTATTTGTTTAACATCTAAATAAAACTGAATATGTATGTTGATTTGAGTTATGATAATAATAAGATTGTTTGTGTTTTGATTTTCGGTGTTTTGAAAAAGGATAAAGAGGACTGTGATTAAATAGAAATACACAAAAATATTTATATTCACCACACAGGATAGGTTATGGTAGGGGATGGTCGAGCTAACCTTGGGAGACCCCATGTCTCCAAAGTGTCCTACATAGCCCATCGCACAAAGCAAGGAGGGGCCTCAGATCGATGTAGTTCTCCTTAGGACAGTGGAGAGGTGAATTCTGTGCAATTTGGGTATGGTTAGGCAATTTGTTGGTTGATAAGATTTTGATGTTGATAGGTAATGTTGTTGGTGTTGGTAAGGTATGGGCGATGTTGATGTAGGTATAGGTAAAGCGAAAGTTAGCTTACCCAAAGAGAAGGGAACCATGTCCTGATTAAGATCAACACACAATCCTAGATGCGAGGCAAAGAGGAAAGAGTGTCCCGTAGTTGAGAAGAGCTAAACAAACCACATATTAACATAGGATGAGCTTGAATCCCTAGGTACCTTGCATAGGCGAGAAGTCGATAGGTGAAAAGAGTTGTATAATCACAATATATCGGATATACGTCACATCCCTTGAGTTGAAACAAGTGGTGAGGTGAGGTGGATGATATAACTGAGGTACGCAGAACTTATTACAAAGTGAGTGCTCTGACGAAAGAGAACCTACCCTAAATAGACAAGTCCATGACTCAAAAGTCCTTTTGAATGAGGCTTTTCTTTTATTGAATGTAGACTGATCGATGCGGGAAGTCTACAGGGGATATTGATTGTATTATTCTTGAGGTCTTCACGAAGCTGATCAATGCGAGAAGCTTCTGATAAAGGCTGACTGTGTATAGCTGTCCTTCGAGGGAGCAGTCTATTTATAGTAGCAGATATGATTGTAATGCATAGCTGTCCTTCGGGGGAGCAGTCTATATATAATAGCAGCAATAGTTCGGCATATAGCTGTCCTTCGAGGGAGCAGTCTATATTTAATTTAAATGACTAGATGTTCATTTGGCATGAAGCATCTAGTTAGTAGGAAGTTTGACTCAAGAAAATCCCCTAAGAATACGGCTTATTTTAATACTTTGAAGTCATGGACTAGACTAAAAAGGGGAAGGCATCATCAAGGGGAGGTGAGGATCAAACTATGTGAGCCTGATTGTTATTATGAAGTGTAGGAAACAGAGTGTATGTAGTGGTAAGTGAGCTCAAGGGACGAGCGCAGTGTAGATAAGAAGTGATATAATACTAATTTCAACAAAGAGAATGGTCGAAGATGCAAGGCATTAGGGGTTCAGCTCTCAGTTTACCATTGCTTAAGCTAAACGATAAGTACCTGATCCATAGGTATGAGTGATTATATAAGGCCCAATCCAATTGGGAGCAAATTTTCCACGCTTGCTCTTTTCTAGTTTGGTTACATGTTGATTCTCTTTGAGAACAAGATCACCAACCTTAAAGGTACGCTCATGAAGTCGCTTATCATAAGCACGTTTAATGCGTTTTTGATAGATTTGAAGGTGATCAAGAGTCGTAAAGACGCGTCGCCAAGAAGCTCCAATTGGGCTAACCGCTCTGGCGGAAATCATCGCTGGTGAGAATATCCCAAGAGATATTCTAAGGGAGGGTATTTGTATTTCGAGAGGCAAAACAGCCTCTGCACCGTATACCAAAGAAGGTGTGGCATTAGTAGAGGTACGAATGCTAGTACGATAAGCCCAAAGGGCAAAGGGAATGTGATCGTGCCAATTTCTTCCGGATTCATGACAACTTTCATGAGGATTTTGGTTAGTGTTTTATTAGAGGACTCGGCTTGCCCATTGGCTTGTGGATAGTAAGGTGATGAGAAACTAAGTTTGATACCAAAGTTGTCACAAAGGTCTGCAACAACTTGTTTTTGAAAGATTTTCCATTATCTCGTTATCGTGCGATGAGGAACACCAAAACGATGATAATGTGGTGGTTAATGAACTCGACAATTTTTTTTTTTTTTTTGATGAAATGAGTGGAATAGCCTCCACCCATTTTGTGTAATATTCGGGTCATTGTGAGTATCCAACGGTGACGTTGTGAAGAGGTTGGGTGAATCTCACCAATAAGGTCTAAACCCCATTGTGAGAAGGGCCAAAGATCTCGAGCGATCCGGGAGCGGGTGGCTAGGAGTATGTCAAGGTTGGCATGTTGTCGACACATAACACAACGCTTAACATATTCGTAGCAAGTCGTTATCGAGAGTAGGCCAATAATAACCAAGGCGAAGGATTCGTTTGGCCACGGCAAGGCCGCTAAAATGTCCACCACAAATACCGTCATGGACCTGCTGGATGGTATGAGTGGCCTCCGCGCCGCTAGACAAACAAGGAGGATACCATCAAAGCCACGTTTATAGAGGAGTCCCCCATGACAACATAACGCGAAACACTTTTAAGAAAAGCACGCTTGCCGTTACTAGTAAGGTCGTGGGAGGAGAGAGAGATTGTAAGGTAGTCGTGGAATTGGTGGTACTGTATCCCGTGAATTAGTGGACAAGATTTATCATACAAACTACCGGGTTGAATAGATGGGGCAAAAAGTTGTTGGACCACGACGAATAATTCAGAGTCAACAGGCGGCGGGAATTTGCGAGGCTAAGCAAGCCATAGTATCCGCAAATTTGTTAGTGGAGCTGGGAATGTTCAGATAGAATAGTGGGTAAATAAGGCTAGAAGTGAATCCACGTAGTGTTTGTATTTTTGAAGTTCCTCATTTTTGCATTGGTAGACGCCCATAACTTGATTGACTACCAATTGAGAGTCGCCAAAAATGTTGATAGATTTGATACCTAAGTGTAACGCAACTCGAGACCTGTAACAAGGGCCTCGTATTCACCGTATTATTAGTGCAAGGGAAATCAAGTCGGAATGAAAGAGGCATAGGTTCAGCGTTGAGAGGAATGAGAACAACGCCGGCTCCTCCGCCGCGCTGGCATTTAGATCCATCGAAGAAGAGGGTCATTGGGTACGACTCCTCCGTGAGGGAAAGAGTAGCGATGAGTTCGTCGGGAAATGTGAAATTGGTAAATTGTTCCCCCGGTAAAGGAGCGTCCGCAAGTTGGTCCGCGATGGTTTGTCCTTTGATTGATTTTTGGTGGATAAACTCAAGGTCGAGGTCGGCGAGAAGCATGAGCCATCTAAAGAATGCGCTGGTTCGATGAGGTTTGGCATACATGTAATGGATGGGGTCTCAGATTGGTGATGACGAAAGTCTTGTGATTTAGAAGGTAGTGTCGGAGTTTGGTGGCCACGAATGATAGGGCAAGGCACAATTTTTCTACATGTGTGTACCTAGTCTCATAGTCCACCAAAGTACGACTTATATAATAAACGGCTTGTTCGTGATTCTCAGAGTCACGATGTGCAAGCATGGCTCCTACAGCGTGGTCTAGTGGCGGAAAGGTAAAGGTAGAAAGGGCGGTTGTCTTGGGGTGGGATAAGCACGGGTGGTCGCAAGAGATAGGATTTGAGAGCTTCAAGGCTTGGTGACATTCTTCGCTCCATGGAATGCAATATCCTTTTTAAGGAGGTGATGGAAAGGTCGACACCGATCCGAGAGTCGGGAGATGAAACGTCGGATAGATCGAGCTTACCTTGTAAACTACGCAATTGTTTGAGATTTTTGGGTGGGGGCATTTCTAGGATAGCTTTGACTTTAGATGGATCGACCTCAATGCCACGCAAAGAGACGATAAAGCCAAGAAGTTTTCCCAAAGAACACCAAAGACACATTTCTTCGGTTCAAGGCGATGTAATATTGTAACAAAGCATCAAAAATAATGGTTAAAACATCGAGATGTTCACTACGATGTTTAGACTTGCCGAGAAGATCGTCGACATAGTCTTCAAGGATAGTGTGCATAATGTCATGAAAATGTAGGTCATAGCCCGCCGATAGGTAGCACCAAAGATTCTTAAGGCCAAATGGCATGACACGATAATGTAAGGTTCCCAAGGAGTTATGAAGGTAGTTTTGTGTTGATTAGCAGGGCAACCAAAATTGGTCAGATCCCGAAAAGCCATCCATGAGAGAAAGCATTTCATGGCTCGCAGTGAGATCAACAAGTTGATCAATACTGGGAGGGGGAAGTCATCCTTGGGGCAAGCGAGGTTAAGATCCCGAAAATGCATATCCGAAGTCCCCCCGTCGCTTTAAAGTGATGTGTACGATGTTAGAAATCCATTGAGGATAGTCAATAGCAAGATGAAGGAAACAAAGGAGTCGTTGAGCTCCTCTTCGACCAAGAGAGCAATGCGTGGATGCATTTTTCTCAATTTCGTTTGACTGGTTTGGAATCGGGTTTAGGTGATGTTATGGACGGCGATAGTAGGATCAATTCCCGGCATGTCGCCGTAAGACCATGCGAAAGCTTGGTTACGAGCACGGAGAAAGGTAGTAAAGGCGGCTTTTTTCGATGTGTTAAGGGATTGTCCAATCTTCACAATGTGAGGATCCTCCTCCGTGTGGATATTGATTTCTATGGTAGATCTGCTCAAAGATAGTTTGGGTTTCAGATGGTAAGCTCTGTCAATATAAGAATCATCCGCGCCAAGGTAAGTGAGGATGGAGTCGCTCATCCCGGCATTCAACAACATTAATCAAAGGTAATCCTCTTCGATCATGTCCGGATACGTAAGGGGAAGAGAAGATGGGTCCTCATTATCGCGCTGATAAGTGAGAGGACCTATGAAGATAGCATTTATGAAAAAAAAAGTTAGGGGGATGGATTGTGGTCTATAGATTCGTGGGTGATGATGGCAAAGTGGGTGATGATGGTTTGGTAGGGGCGACGCCTTCTTCTTCCAGATACAACCTGATGTGAGGTGTCTCCCGTAGGTAGGTGTTTCGGGAAAACCGAGACCACCGCGATCATTATGTTTACGGGTAGTCACGGAATGAGTGTATGTCGGCCTTGTTCAAAGGCCAAAACCAAAGCCTTCCACGCACGAGTCAAGAAGGTGAGGGATGGAAACGACGATTTGTCAAGTATTGAAAATCGGATCGAAAGGAACCACACCAAGAGGAGGTTCAGTGGGTAATGGAGGATGCGCCAACACCCCCATACGTTAGGTTAGTGCGGCAAAGGGTGGTCCGTAAGAGATTATCTCCCCACGCGACGGCCGTAGGTGTGGATGTGCATGTAATTGTCCGTACTCCATGGGGTAGGGAAAGAACTAACGTTATATAGGCGGTACTCCCCGCAAACAGTAAGGCGCCGAAAAACATCTACTAAGGGGCCTGAGGTTGGAATGTTAGTCAGCTGGGAAGGGAAGTGGTTTTCATGCGATGGTGGTTTCATCAATCAAGGCGCGAAAGCGGTTGGGGTGGATGGTTGAGGTACATTTGAGGAGGACGGTTGAGTTGAATGTATGGGTGTCTTGATTGGTATAAGCACATCGTTAGGGCGGTATAACATATCGCAGGTTTTAAAGGGGGAGGGTCACTTTTACGGTGTAAGACTTCCCTCGTACTCAAATTTTATGCATCTATGTAATGTTGAGGAACGCATCCCATGGCTCTGATCCAAGGACGACCCAAAGAATATATTATATCGAACTCTCCCTCAAGGACATAGAAGAGTTCGGGTAAAGTACGTGGTCCTACGCGAATGTTGAGGATCACGGTGCCTAAGGTAGAAGTAATATAGCCATCAATGACCGCAACATGATGGGGTTGGCACACATGCAACTGAAGGGATGTTCATCCTGCTGAAGGCTTTCAAGAGATGATGTTTAGGCTAGCGCCCCGCCAATCATAACCCGACGTACTCGAATGTCCCTGACGTAAGCGGAGATGAAAAGGGCAGGTCGGGATCTTCTCGTACCAAAGTCGACAATTTCATCTTCAGAGAAACCGATCGCAGCAGCAGCTTGTTGTGTAGGCAGAGACAATGGTGGGGCAAAGGGGTTGTTTGGTGAGAGAGAAGCAACGTGATTGGGTGTTAGAATGGAGGTAACAGCAGTGGTTTCATTAGGTAAAACCTCTATCCTCAAGGATCTCAACGAGAGCTTGTCGATGAGATTCGTAAGTCCGAATGAGATCATACAAAGGTCATTTTTACGGGCGATTGGTGAAGCCGTTTAATCATATTTCGGTGGGCAATGCCATTAGAGACGGATAGGCGGGTCCGCGAATGACCACTTTAGGTGGTGGTGCAATCTGGATGTTCGACGGAGAAAGAGATGCCGCAGTGTGTTTTCTTTTGCTTTCCCATTGTTTTTCTCGCCTCGAGTAATGACACTAATCATATTAATCTCGTAGACCCGAGATGAGGAAGATGGTGGGGATAACTCATGGTCTTCAAGAGGTGGGGTCAGAATAATGATAGATCTTGGTGAGGCGGGGATGATGGTATAGAGAGGGAATGGAAACTAAAGGTCTCTCCCTTCGTAAGTTGTCTTTCTTAATCTTTCTATCCGGGAGAGGTGACTGGCGAAGGATGGTTTTTAGAGCTTTGCATCCCTCCACATCATGTCCTGGTGTGCGGTGATAAGCGCAGATTTTAGACTCATCGTAATCCATAGGTCGGGGCTTAGACGGGTCATAAGGTCTAAGTGGAGGTAGGGAAATGGTCGCATTCTCCACCAACATAGCAAGGATTTTGGCGTAAGATCCTTTGAGTGGGTCAAAATCGGAAGAGGATGAGGGTATTGATTGTGTGGGTTTTGGTAATGTTTGGGCGTGGTTAGTTCGTATGGGTGGCGGTTTAGCCGAGGGGTGTTGATACATGGTTTTTACTAAACGTGATTTCTTTCGGGCGCAGGTTATGTTGATGATGAGGTCGCAGATGACGTGGTATCGTAAAACAACCACGGGAAATAGGAGTAATCGAAAACAAATCTTTTGATGATGGTATTTGTTTAGGGTCGATAGTGGACAGATACGCGGAGTGACGGTGTTGCTATACCCCGGAATTTCAGATAGGTGCGGAAGGCGAGGTTGTTCTAAAGAAAACGCAGGAGGTATGATATATTGATGTAAGGTAGAGGGATGGGGTCCCAATATGGAAGGTAGGTATGACGATGATGGTTTTGATTGTGATAGGGGTAGGGATTGAGTTTGTCTCCTAGGTGGCGGAACGGATTTATTTTTGGATAGATCGAGTCGCTTAAAGGGTGTGTTAGATCGGGTATCGTGAGGTCCCAAGCGTATGGGAAGATCTCGGTTAAGTTGATAGAAGTGGACGGGGCATTTGGTAGAGGTGAGGGGGTGAAGGTGAGAACAGGGCATTTTAAGCTTCGTAAGCACTTCGGGTATATGGTGGAGACATCAGATCACCATTTGCATTTGAGTAGAAAAAGGGGTACTCAAACGCTCCCATAGGGCCCGCGTCTATCTTCCGTGGAATGACACCTGTGTGTGATTTGTAATTTTGGTATGGAAGAAAGGTGGGTTGTAATTCCACCCATCGGGTGTGACACAGAGGTAGATGAGGCATCGTATCAATAGATGTTAAGAGGTCAACCGGTCGTTGAAAAGATTTAGGCGATGAGGGACTAATAGGCAGGAGGGCGTGTTCGAGGGATCCGTCACGTTTAAAGAATGTGGTGATGTTAGTGTAAGAGATTTTCGCCTAAGGATGTCAAAAGGAGTGGTGAGCCTTCCTCTGTGTAGCAAGAGTGGTAGAAGGGGACGTTTGGGAAATAGATAAATTAGATAGCATCCGCCACGCCCAGAGGGATGTGGTGTAAGAAGACTCGCTGATGAGAAGAGAAGTCCGGCAGCTTAACTCTTCTATGGGTAAAGGAATGATTTCACTTTGGCTTGATGGTGGTGAAGGAGGTTCAAACTCCCGTGTTGGTGGAGAGGCTTGATTTAAAAATTTTTCAATAGAGGCTTTTGGCCGAGAATCGAAGATCGCATGGATCTCATGAACACTCTCCTCGGCTAAGATATCTTGGTTCACGTTATCATCGCTGGACGAGTGATTCGGGAATGGCTTGTTGAAAATTTTCAGATTTCAAGTTAGCAGGGCGTTAGGATTATCGAGGGTTATATCCCCTCACAACCATTTCCCCGCACTATGTTTTTCAACATCTTGCAGCTTTCATGACTATGTCCTTTTACGCGGTGAAAGTTACAAAAGTCATTTTCTTTGTACTCAGAAGGTATTACATGGGTGGAGTCAAACCCAGAGTGTGAGGTTTAACAGGGGCAAGGTGATAGCCCCAGCCTTTGAGCAATTTCTCCAGATGACGCCATAAGTTTCTCCCAAGGGAGTGTAATTGGTGGCCTCGGCCAGACTTATAAGTGGTTTTCATGAGTATCGACGGTGTTTGAGATTTGACCATTACCGCGTGGACAGCTCCTTTTGATTTAGAAGAAGTGGACGCGTGAGGAGTGGTGGTGTTTGGCTTGTTGGTAGAATCAGGAGTTCGGAAATTGGGGTTTTTGTTACGCAACCGCAATTTCTCTTCTTCTAAGGCTCGAATTTCTAGCTTCCGAGCCATGGTAAAGGCCTCGTCGAATGTGTGGAAAGTTTGAATTTGGAGGGTAGGGGAGATGTGCTTAGCGCAGGCCCGCGTAAATAGTTCGATGAGTTCGGTTTGAGGCAAGGCATACGTAAGTTGGTTGATAAGGCCCCGCCATCGTCCAACGAAATCTGCGATAGATTCGCCTTCAAATTGTTTCGGATGCATAGAGGTCGTTGATAGATACTTTTTGGCAATGTTAATGGAGAAATGATCCAAGAAAGATTGGGCTAGTTGGTTAAAAGAGAAGATTGAGGCCGGGTTAAAGCATCGTACCACTCCAAGGCAAGGCAGTCCCGATAAGGACATGGGAAAGGTGCGGAGTAACAAGGCATCATCATGGGCAATCAAATAACAAGCATGTCTAAATGATCGCAAGTGTTGTTGAGGATCCTCTTTACATCGTTAAAACGAGTAAACTTTGGCAACTCCCATCGAGGAGGATATGAATGAAGGGGGACAAGGGTGAATGGGCTCCCGACAAACTTGCTCGTATGTCAAGGCGCTACGACTTCCCAAACGGAAGCTCTGTGTTTTGCATTTTGTCCATCATTTGTTTGATGAAATCTGTGGGTGGATGAGGTGATGGTGCCACGTATAATAGGGATGTCCCATATAAGGTGTCGAGGTTATGGATACGTGTATGGGAATGAAAAGGTAGGCGGAGCTGAGAAAGAAAGCTCGTGTGAATAGGTGGCAGAGAGTAAGTCATGAATGGAGTGGTCTCAAAGAGAGATGAGATAGGGCAGCTGGTGGTAACGATACGTGAGGTCCAAGGTTAACCAAAGGAAAGCTAATCGGGTCGTATGAACCTCTCTCAAGTCGCTTCGGATCGGGAGACGGGCTAGTGATGCAGAAGTAAGGTATTGTTATCGTGGAGGAGTGGGAGCTAAATGAGCAGCTATACTAATAGGCATGCCAATAAGGAGCCGACCATCAAAGCGACGGTCGTGGGTATGAGACAAATAGTATCAGACAAAATACTGGGATTAGCATCCGTAAATTTGGCAAAGTCCTTGTCTCCCACAGAATTTGGGGGATCTCACCGGTGTCCGTAGGGTTCCCTATAGAATGTGAAGGGGGTGATTCAGCAAAGACACAGAGAGCAGGCATGTGAAACCATGGCGGCGGCTTGCTTCCGAGTGATGACAACCATAGACCAGAACACACAGGAAAGTTTCAATCTATCAAGAACAAAAACAACCTCAGAATGGTGAATTTGGCAAGTTGTTGTTTTGTCAGGGGCTGATGAGGACAGTAACCGATATCGGTTTAGTAACCGGTGTCGGTCACAGAGCAAACGACGTCGGTCCCTTAACCGATGCCGGTGTCAAAAGTCTAGGATAAGAAGATATAAAAGGCTGCTAATTTGATTTTAGCAACGTTGAGTATGTTTATCAACTTATTGATCACAGAAGACAAAGTATGACAGAGAAAACAGGATTTGAAAACAAGCAAGAGGCACACACAAATCTAGAGACTAACCCTAGGGTTAATTTTAGTTATCGTGGGCTTATGCCTTTAGACGTAAGATGATGTCGTAATCCTAAACAACAAGACCTAGGGAAATGTCAAGTTTGTTTTGGCTTATAAGGTTACCTCAATCAAAGTGAGGAATACCGCTGGAAAAGGGGGATGTTTGAGTCTGTTGTGTTAATTGTGAAGTGATTCGGTATGTGTGTGTGCTGAAACTAAGGTTAATTTCCGTCAATACCGTGGATATCACCCCACGTGTACGAACTGCTACTTAATCTATGTTCACTAGAATTCGAGAACAACAAGCAGTGAATGCAATGCACGTGTTTTAAACCCAAATCGAAAATTATATTCGATGAAGCAAGAGAGATGACTTTCACTAATGCGAAACCAGAAAGCAAGACAAATTCTTTACTAAATATATAAAAAAAACAACAAAGAAATATGCTTCCTAAAATGAAAATAAGCAAGAGAAAGAAACCCAAAATGGGTCCCACCTAAGGTGCCAAAATGTTTCGCTCTAATGTTTCGGCTTCTGGGAATAGAGTTGCGTTTCTATCCTTTCATTCCTTTTAGAAACAGATGAGGTTAGGGTTAGGAGGAATACCCGTTGAATGTCGAGATGGTGTGCGCGCACAGAGAAAGATCAGCCGATCATGGAGAACTCCTTTTGTCTGGAAGGACTACCCGCAAATAAGAACACAAGACCACAAGATTTTGATTAAACAATAAATGAGGAAACCGCCTTGGGCCAGAAATATAAAACTTCCTTCAAGGTGGTCAGCCTCTCGCTAATATGAATTAACACAAAAGACCGCAAAATATCAATTAAATTATTTTGTTAAACGGGTAGGGGAAAGGTCTGGTTTTCTCGGTTTTGATCGAGGAACCGATGGCGGTTATTCGATGACCGATGCCGGTTCATCGATAACCGATACGGTGGGTTATAGGATCTTTTCGTACATATGGTGTTTGTAATGGCTGGCTTTTTTGGATGGTATTAGGAAATGGGATGATTAGGAGTGAAAGAATGACAGCTTAGATGCAATGGCACGTTGGGTAGTGGATTCGTAAACGGATTTAAGAGGATCGAGATTCAAGAAACATAAGAAATGTTATGACAAAAGGACATGTAAGATCCGACTTACATCGGGTTTTGACCGAGATGCAAGTTGATCTCCTTGGTCAGCAAACACTTCGGTTTCTTTACTCGCCTCTCGCTCCGTCAAGTGAAGATCTCGACTCGCTCCTCGCCGCAATGCCTCTCGCTGATCCGTAAATCCTTTCGACCGATCTCTCAAAATGAAATTCCGATCCGTTGTTTTGGCTTGGGGAGCCCATTTACAGGAACCGATGGCGGTTGCAGAACCGACGGCGGCCGAGTAGAACCGCATCGGTAAGGAAAAAGTAGGCTATTTTTAGTAAAATAGCCCACCTTCCCCGCTTTTCTCCCGAGAGATCGGGCCATGGGCTTGGTCAAGTGGCTAGAAGGTCGGCTTTTGGTGCGAGTAAGGAGGCATTAGTTATGGATGTGAGTCTGACCAAGTCATGGGTCTTAATTAGGTTAGTTTAGGTTAGGCTAGGTCATGATGAGGTGGCAAAGTGAGGTGGCGGGTAAGGTGATGTGGATTTATCAATTACAAGGTAATTAATAAATAATTGTGTAAAGTTTAGGTAATGAGGTTAGGTGCGATCCCAAGAATAAATGGGATGCGGGTCACAAGGGGTCGTGAGACACGAATTTGACATTCATCGATAGATGGGACTCGGTGACCAACACCTTCCGGTTATCGATGGTGAGATGACGATCACCCTAGAGGACGTCTACAAGATCCTACTATTTCCCATATTGGGGGCCTAGGTTTATTCCATTTCTTGAGAGGAATCGAGGAGCTACTAGAACACTGTATCTAGAGAGGGTGTGGCAGACGACATTCAATAGTGCTAGCATGAGCTATGGAGCGATGTATAGAGCTCATGTAGAGGAGATGAGGTTAGTGGTACTCTTGATGGAGGTAGTGTGCTGCTTCGCATTGCCGGATGTAGAGGGTAGGAGATTCCTGAGGTCACTAATGGGAGTCCTCCATGACATGATGATACAAGTGGACACGGTTTACATGGGCACCTACATTGATGACGCAGGTGTATAGAGAGTTATGGGCCTACGGGTGATTGTGGAGGTTCAAAGCATCTCTGTGTGTCGTACTACTACATTGCTGGGATTACGAGCATATTGTTTGTGTTTGACCAGTGAGGATGACCCGGGTAGATGCATTCCCATGGAGAGTGTTGAGAGTTGGGTACAGGCGGTGGGTACCAGCCATTGGAGAGGCCGAGGTGCCAAAGCTACCCATGATGTAGCGTACTACAGGAGGTTGTTGGAGGGGATGTCCGAGGTGGACATCATTTAGAGGCCATATGTAGTTTTCCTTGTATATAGACCGATGGCCACAGAGCTAGTTGGGCTATAGATACATCTATGGATAGAGGGGAGGAGAGTGGGAGAGCATGAGCGGATACCCGTAGAGTGGGTTAGGTGCCAGTTCGGGCTAGTCTAGGTGTACCGCATCTGTTCCCATAGTATATGAGATGAGAGATGATGTGGAGAGACCTATGTCTCCACCATGACCCACCCGGCCCGGATAGGAGGAGCAGCATGTAGATACAATGATTGATGATGTTGGGGTTCTGATTAGTACAGCGGTGGTGGGCGGCATAGCTAAAGAAGCCGTACCACCGAGGCCAAAGTAGCTTGAGACTTAGCCACCTCATAGTTGAAGAGACACCCTACGAGGCGAGTGGCTACTTTGGTGACGTAACTTCAGGATCATTCAGGGCAACTTATAGGTTCAAAGGCATAGGTTGCCTGATGACAGCCCATATAGTGATGCTGCAGCTCAAAGCGAGGTAGGGCTAGAGGTACTTGCGTAGGCGGAGGCAGGGGGACATGGAGATGGAGAGGAGGTAGGCAGAGATGGTGGGGAGATAGCCACTCTATAAGCATAGGTGTAGGCTTCTGAGGCGAGTTGGCCATAATGCGAGGGTAGGTTATGGGTTTAAGGCTAGGCGATAGCATCACAAGCACAGATTACTACCACCAGAGGACTAGATATAGGCACATGTATAGATTTGAGGCCAACTCAAGTTCTGGTACTAGAACAGGGCTCAGTGCAGGTTCAGGGACAAGGTGCCATTGTATAAGTACTCACACAGGTAGTGAGACCCATGGCACCCCCAAAAATAGTGACCATGGTCTGATTCAGGGATTCCCTAGTAGAGGAATGATATTATCAAGATCATTTGTTAGCTGATGGGCTAGATGTGCCCTCTTATGTCAAGTACAGAGCGCAACTGGCCTCTAGTGAGAGGACTAGATCCCGCACTCATAGTGTGGAGAGTACAAGGGGCTGGTGAGCCTAGGGACAAGGTCATGGTGAGGCCATTAGTGTGTAGAGGTTAGCCCTAGGTGAGGGCCACCGGCCAGGAGGTGAGGCGGGTGTCGGGCACTAGATAGATGTGGCAGAGGGGTCGAGAGAGACACGATCCACAGGAACATTCCCGATATCGAGATGGGGAGATGATTGACTTAATGTGGACCAGCTCGCATGCTGAGTTAGTATTGTATATATTATATATGAGAGGCGGCTTGAGTCTTGAAGAGATTTTGTATTTATTATATTTTTGTTTGTACATGATATCGGCTTTGTTAGACGAAGATATTTTTGTATTAGATAGCGACTGCATGCCGGTGATGTATAAGAGACACATGTATTTTTTAGATGAGTATACATGATTGACACACGAGATGTATATGATGAGATATATGAGGTTTATTTGATTATATGTTGTGATGTGTAGTTTATTTTACTTTATGATGATATGGATGACAACTAGCGAGTTAGACATGATAGAATTAGGTCATAGGCATAGATCAAGTTAGATTGGTTTAGGCATGGATGGAGTCAAGTTGGTTTAGGCATGGTGGAATCAGGTTGGTTTAGGCATGGATTGAGTCAGGTTAATTTTTAGGCATGGATCGAGTCAGGTTGGTTTAGGCATGGATTGAGTCAGGTTAATTTTTAGGCATGGATGTTCATTTTGGTATTTTGGTAATACATGTTAATAAAAATGAATGTAATGGTGTACAATGTTTAAATATGGGTTATAGATGAATATGGGAAAGAATGGTAGTGGTAAAAGAATATGTGAGAGGTGAGGAGTGTATGTAGGTCAAATGATGTGGATATGGGATAGATTTATGGGTTTTGATATGAACAGGAAATCAGGCAAAGGTGGGGAAAATGGTTAGGGTAAAGAGTGTTCGAGCTAACCTTCCAGGGGCCCATGCCATGGAAGTTCTGCCTACATAGTCCCGATCAAAAGGGACCTCAGACCGATGTAGTTCTCCCATAAGCTAGGGAAGAATATGAGAAGATAGAAGAAGAGGTAGGTAGGTTGATAGGTAGGGTTGAGTCCAAGTCGTGGGGATGATTAGGTCAAGGTCAATTAAGTTTGGGTAGGGTATAGGTAGATAGGTGAAGGTGATTTTAGGTCGATAGGTAGTGTTGATTCCAGGTCATAGGTATAATTAGGTTGAGGTCATTGATGGTTGGGTCGAGAATAGGTAGATAGGTAAAGGTGATTTTAGGTCGATTAAGGTGGGAGAAGAAAATCCCAAAAGACAAAGGCGTCGAGGGTCTAGTCCTATATAGGAGGATCAAAAGGTAATGAAGAAGAGAAAATATAAGAGGGGGTAAGAAAGCCACCCGATTGGCAAGGATCAAAACGTATGAAACACATCTATAGATAGGCTAGTGAACGTAAGACCCTAAAGACATTGCATGATTGATTACTCTAAAGGTGAAGAATAGTCACAGAATCACCAAATGTTGTAGGTTCAGCAGGTCCCTTGAGGCAGTATGAGGTGAAGAGACAATGGGTAAGGAGGTGAAGGTAATTGGGTCATAAAATGGGAAGTAGAATGCCTTGGGTAATAGAGCCAAGATCACAATAGGCAAGTCCACAACGAAAAACGTTATGTTTCTTTTTATTTTCTTTTTGACTTTTTAGATAGACTTATCAATGCGAGAAGTCTATACGGGATGAATATATGTCTCCTTGAGGTCTTCATGAAGTTGATCGATGTGGGAAGCTTCTGATTTTTATTTTTGAGAAAATAGTCCTCTTTTTGGAAAGACTATGTAGAGAGTTGTGAGCTTTTTATAGCTGTCCTTCGAGGAGCAATCCACTTATAGCAAAAATTGAAGGTGGAAGATGTCCTTTTGAGGGATTCATCTTTTATATTGGAAGTTTGTCTCAAGGAGTTAATCCCTCATTTTGAGGTATATATATATATATATATATATATATATTATATATATATATTTTTAAATCATGGACAAGAATATAACGAAGCATTTGGTTCTTATTAAGAAGGCAAGTGTGAACGACCATGGGATCTCATCTAAAAGAAGACAAAAAGTATCCATGAGAATCATGCCAAGTACTGAGAGCCGTGGTGCACATATTTACGATAAGGCAAAGGGTGATAGGTAATCACATAATTCTTGTTTAGTCGTTGGAGATGAGGTGTAGAAAAGAAAAAGGTAAATGGCGCTTAAGGGACAAGCATGAACTAGATAAATAGTGATGTAGGACTAGAAGTCAATAATAGAATGGTCAAAGATGCAAGGCATTGAGGGGATCAGGTTCGGGCTTACCATCAAGTGAAGACAAGTGATAAGCACCTGATCCATAGTCATGGGTCACGATGTATGGTCTAAGCCAATTAGGATTGAATTTTCTCGTTCACTTTTTTCTTCTTTGGTTACATGTTGATTTTCCTTAAGGACAAGGTCACCGACCTTGAAGGTGCGTTCATGGACACATTTGTCATAGGCATGCTTGATGCATTTTTGGTAGACTTGGAGATGGTCAAGGGCATGAAGACGACGTTCATCTAATAACTCAAGTTGTGCTAAATGGTCTTGGCAAAAGTCATCATCAGTAAGCATATCTTGAAGGGAGATACAGAGAGATAGGATCTAGACTTTGAGAGGCAAAACAACCTTAGTACCGTAGACCAGAGAAAAGGGAGTGGTAGCAGTGGAGGTGTGAATACTAGTACGGTATGCCCAGAGGGTGAAAGGAATGTGCGTATGCCAATCCTTCCCAGTATCATTAACCAATTTCATGAGAATTTTGTTTAGGGTTTTGTTGGTGGATTCGACTTGACCATTGGTTTATGGGTAATATGGTGAGGAGAAGCTTAGTTGGATGCCGAAGGCATCACAAAGTTTCTGTAGAGTTTTGTTTTTAATTGTTTTCCATTATCAATGATAAGGCAATGTGGAACACCGAAGTGACAAATAATGTGATGATTGATGAACTCACATATTTTTTTAGCTTTAGTGGAGATGAGTGGTACGGATTCAACCCATTTGGTGTAATATTTGGTAGCGGTGATGATCCATTGATGTCTTAGGGAAGAGTGGGGATTGATCTCTCGACAAGATCCAAACCCCATTGAGAGAAGGGCCAAAGGTCACGAGCAACCTGTAAGGCATGACTAGGTGTATGATGAAGATTGGCATGTTGTTGGCATTTTACACAACGCTTAATGTAGTCACAACAATCATGATTGAGGTTTGGCCAGTAATAGCCTAGGCAAAGAATGCATTTAGAAAGCAGCAAGGCTCTGCTGAAGTGACCTCTACATATGCCATCGTGAAATTCTTTAATGGTATAGGGGATTTGAGCTGGTAAGGTAGCGTAAGAGGATACTGTCAAAGCCATGTTTATAGACAAGACTACCCATGATGACATAATAAGAGGCCTTCTTGAGAAAGGTGTGTTTTCCATTACATGTGAGATTAGGAGGCAATATAGAAAGGGAAAGGTAGTGCACAAGCTACTTATACCAAAGGTCTTGTGTGTTTAGTGAGACAGTTTGGACAAGGTTAACACAACAAGATTTATAAGAAGGTCTTAGTATGCATTTTATGGTAACAAATATGTCTGAATCATTAGGTGAAGCGGGTATTTGGGAAGTGAGGTAGGCCATGGTATCCGTAAATTTATTGGTGGATTGTGGAACGGTTTGAATTTTATAGTGGTCAAAGGTAGTCAACATGATGTCGACGTAACGTTTGTACTCTTGAAGTATTTCATTATGACACTGATAAACACCATTGACTTGGTTTACTACTAGTTGAGAATCACCAAAGATATTAATGGATCTAACATCTAAGGCATAGGCAGTCATGAGACCCAATATGAGTGCTTCATATTTGGTGATATTGTTAGTGCATTCAAAGTCGAGTTTGAATGATAAGGGCATGGGTTCACCATCAAGAGGAATGAGGATAATGCATGCACCACCCCATGCTTGACATTTGGAACCATCGAGGAATAAGGTCATTTGGTATGGGTCATCATCTAAAGTGAGGTTAGTAATGGATTCGTTAGGGAACTCAAAGTTTGAATATTGATTCCCGAGAAGAGGCGCATTAGCGTAAGCTGGTCAGCAATGGCCTGGCCCTTGATAGATTTTTGGTGGATGAATTTGAGGTCTAGGTCAACAAGAAGCATGAGCCAATGTGTGGCACGTTGATTTTGGTAAGGTTTAGCATACATGAAGTGTAAGGGGTTAGTGTTGGTCAACATAGGTTTTGTGGTTGAGTAGGTAATGGCAAAGTTTGGTGGTGACAAAAAATAAGGCTAAGAAAATTTTTCAGGGTGAGTGTATCGGGTTTCATAGTCTAGAAGGGTACGGATTATGTAATAAACCACCTACTCCCTATGTTGTTTGTCACAATGAGCAAGCATAGCCCCTAAAGAGTGATCGGTAGTAGAGATGTATAGGTAGAAGGGTTGGTCGTCTTTAGGTGGAACAAGTATGGGTGGTTGGAGAAGGTATTGTTTTAAGGCCTCAAAAGCTTTGTGGCAGTCGTCATCCCATTTGAAAGAGACATCCTTTTTGAGAAGGTGATGAAATGGTTGACAATGGTCGGAGAGTTGGGAAATAAATTGTGAATAGATTACAATTTACCTTGCGAGGCTATGAGGTTGTTTAAGGTTAGTGGGTGGAGGCATTTCCAAAATGGCACCACAAAGACACACACTTTTAGGTTGAAGAAAAATGCAATATTTAATGAGGCGAGTCAAAGATGGTTTTGAGAATGGCGAGGTGCTCGGCATGACATTTAGATTTGGCCAAGAGATCATCAAATAATCTTCCAATATGCGATGCATGATATCATCGAAGATGTAAGTAATAGCACGTTGATATGTAGCACCAAAATTTTTAAGGCCAAAAGGAATGACTCGATAGTAGAAGGTCCCCAAGGGTAATAAATGTGGTTTTGTGTTGATCCTGCGGGGCAAGAAATATTTGGTTATAACCCGAGAAACCATCCATAAGTGATAGCATCTCATGGCCAGCGGTAAGGTCAACCAACTGGTTAATACCAGGTAGAGGAAAATCATATTTTGGGAAAGCAAGGTTGAGATCATGGAAATTAGTACAAATGTGAAGTTCCCCTGTTGCTTTAGTGATAGGGACAATGTTCAAAATCCATTAGGGGTAATCAATGGGTAAGATGAAGGAAACTGAGAGAAGGCGTTGAAGTTCTTCTTTGACAAGAAGAGCAATGTGAGGGTGCATTTTCCTCAACTTTTGTTTTACGGGTTTGGCATCGGGAATGGTTACAATATTGTGGACCATGATAGTGGGATCAATGCCAGGCATGTCAGCATAGGACCAAGTGAAAGCATGGCTATGATTTTTAAGAAAAGAAGTGAGGGCTTCCTATTCAAGCAACATCAGAGATTGGCCAATCTTGAGAATGTGGGGTCATCTTGAGTGTGGATGTTGACTTCGATAGTTGATTCATTCAACATTGTTTGCATCTCAGAAGGTAATGAATGGTGAATATAAGATTCTTCAGCACCAAGGTAGGTGAGTATGGACTCATCATCCTGACATTGAATGACATTAATAGAAGGAGTATCATCCCCTATCATGTCAGGATACAAGAAAGGAAGAGAGGAAGGAGCCTCGCCATTGCGGTGATAGGTCAGAGGCCCCAAGGAAATGGTATTTATGAAAAAAAAGGTAGGAGGGATAGATTTAGGATCCATCGACTCCATTGGTGAAGGTGGTGAAGGTGGGGTAGGTGAAGAAGGTGGAGAGGGGTCAATGTCTTCGATGAGTTCACTATGGGGATTTTGGCGAGTAGTTTGGTAAAACTGATTCCACTATGATCATTGTGTTTATGCGTGGTACATGAAATAATGGTGTGATGACCTTGCTCATAAAGGCCAAAGCTGAAACCCTTCCAGGCACACGGTGTAGGAAAGTGTGAGCGAATTGGTGGTTGGTAAGTGACTGAAGGTCAGCCAAAAAAGGTTGGGTTTGTGATGGTGGTTTCGGTGTATAAGTGGAAATATCAACTCCCCCATATGTAAGATGGGTAAGGAGGTGGGGAGGACCATAAAGTAGATGCTCGCCTATGCGGTGATCATAGTGAGGATGCTAGTGAAGGTTTCCATACTCTTGTGGAGTAAGGAATGTGTTGACATTGTATAGGCAATACTCCCCCATAGTGAGGTGTTGAAAAACACCTTCCAAGGGATCAGTGGTTGATATATTGGTGACTAGAATGGAGGAAGCATTAGAAGTTAGATCAGCGAAGGTGTCGGTTAGTTGGGAAGCTGATGTGTGAGTGGTAGAAGTGACAACAATGGTAGGAATAGAAGATTTGGGTGAAGGTGAGGTTGCAGCGATTATTTGGTGGATGGGCTAGTGTGTGAAGATGTAGGTAGGGAGGTAGATTCTTTAATGGGTACAAGGACATCATTGGGCTAGTAAAGCATGTTGTAGATTTTGAAAGGTAATGGGTCATTTGGAATGGTATAGGAGTGTCCTTTATGTTCAAACTTTACACATCGGTGCGAGTAGAAGGTACACAACCCATGACACGAATCCAGGGTCTTCCAAGTAAAAATTATATTGGAACTCCCCTTTAAAAATGTAGAATAGCTCGGGAATAGTACAGGACCCATATGAATGTGGAGGATGATAGTTACGAGTGTAGAGGTTATAGCATCATTTGTATGCGCAATTATTAGGTATGCACATTTTTCGAATGTGTGAGAGGAGATGATGTTAATGCTAGCCCCCCATCGATCATAACACGTCGGATGTGTATATTATCGATATGGATGGAGATGAAAAGTGCAAGATCTGGGTCATCGGTTTGGTGGGGGACAATTTCGTCATCCAAGAAACTAAGGATAGCAACTTGGTGAACATGTGGAGGTGATGAGGTAGATGGCAATTTGGTGAGAGAAGTGACATGATGAGGTGTGATAATAGATGCTATAGGTGTGGGGTCATTAGGTAAAACTTCAATAGATTGAAGGACCTCCATGAGAGCTTGACGATGTGACTCTAAGGTTTGGATGAGGTCATATAAGGACATTTTGAGGAGATTGGTGTAGTTGTTTGAGCATGGTGTGATGTGTGATGCCATTAGAAATGGGGTATGCGGGGCCATGGATAGTTATCTTAGGTATGGGTGTAGATGGTATGTTGGGTATAGGATTGGTTGGTGGGTCAGTTACCTTTTCTTTTCCCTTCTACGCATGTGTAGTGACGTGTGCCATGTTGATTTGAGGGAAGTTGGCAAATGGAGAAGGTGTAGGTAAGTGGTATAATGACATGAAGGGCAAAAACCTCTTTGGGAGAAAAGCCTTGTGAGGTTAGATGGGCACAAGGACATTTGGGTGGTGGCATGGAAAGTTCTCTGATGCGAACCATGTTAATTTCAAATTTTGGATATGGAAAGGAAGGTCGTGGCGGTGAAGATGGAGGTTGTGGTATAGGTGTAGGGGAAGATGTGAAGAATGTGGTGAGGGTGAAATAGGTTCATCATCCAGGAGGTCACCGTCATCAAAATTGGGTTCAGAAGGACATAATTAAATGAGGGCAGCCTTTAGACCCTTACAGTTCTCAACATCATGCCCTGGCACATGATGGTAGGTGCAAATTTTAGTATCATCAAACCCTTCCGGTTTAGGTTTAAGAGGGTCATAAGGTCTAAGAGGAGGGAGGGTGATAGCAGAGCTTTCCAAGAGGTTAGTCAAGATGGTAGCATGTGATCCTACCAGTGGATCACAATGCGAAGTGTAAGTAGGTTTGGCTAAAAGATTGGGTAGTTGTGGTGGTAGTCAAGGTGATGTAGTCTTGGATTTGGGTTGCAATTTCTTTGGTGTAGGTGCAGTAACAGAAAGAGGTGTAAGTGTAACCGCCTCTTTGAAAATTAATGGATTTTTTAATTTTGGTTCTTTTTCCTAGGTAGAGGTATATAGGGAGCACGTGATGTAGATGGAAAGGTAGAGATGGTGGGAGAGGATGAGTGACCCAAGGGGACAAGCGAGGTACATCGATGGGTGTTGGTCGAGGTCGAGAGGGAGGTACAGGTAAGGTGGAAGAAAATGTCATAGGTAGTGAAGGAGATATAGAAGGTAATGGTGGTATAGGAGTAATAGAAGTTATCGATGGAGATGAAGGATGCGAGGCTTGCCAGGTAGACCTACAGAGTGTGGTGAAGGGGTCAAGAGAATTTTAGGTCTACCCCTAGAGAGAGTAGATTTTGTTAAGGTAGAGGGGTGAGGTCCCAAGATGGATGGTAGGGGTGAAGGTGATAAAGGTGTAGTTGGTGAGGTCGGTGCATGTGGATTAAAAGGTTGGGTTTTCATTTAGGTTGAGGATTGGTTCAATAGGTATATGGGAAGATGTGGTCAAGTGTATCCTGATAGGAGGATGTGCAGGTTTTGATGTGGGTGTGACCTCTAGAACACTAGTGGGTTTAGATACAAGAGATGGTGTTGGAACACGTCAGCTAGCAGGTATAGAGGTGGGTATAGATGATGATGATGATGTAATAGAAGATGTATTGAGGGTTATGTTCATGTGTGGTTTGGGTTGTTGAAACATCTTCAGATAAATGGTAGAAGTTTTGGTGGAAGATGATTACATTTGGGTCAAGACCGGGAGTAAGAGACACCCCAAAGTGAAGCCCTATCAACATAGTCTAGGTGGTCGGCCAAACATGAGAACGACACTATGTTAGATGAGGTAGGTGTGGAGTGAGTGGCGATTCTCGTAAAATGTGTCTGAGAAATAGGGAATTCACTGGCTTCGGCCTCTATAGGTAAGAGAGCCAAAAGTAGGTCCGCAGGATCTTGGGTAGCTGATGGAGAATGGTCACTAAGTGGCAACGGTAAATCTATTGGATCTTGAATAGGTGGAGAAGATGATGGGTACTCCTCTATGGGTGGAGGAGGTACAATTGGTAGTGGCTCACTAGGTAGGGAAGCTGAAGGGGAATGATATTGGTGCTAATGAGAGACTCCTCCGCAGGTGTACGGGGAGGTGAAGGGCTTTCCTCTATGGGTAGAGGAACAGATAAAGTGGGTTCCTATATGGGTAGAGGATTTCAGGCTAGGATTTCCTTGATGGAGGGGATAGGAGATATTTGGGAATCAAGTGGTAAGTCGGTAAAGATAACATGTACCTCACGTGTATTAATTTCGTTGTGTGAGGCATCACCAGTTTGATCATTAGATGGGGAATGGTTTCTTGAATATATGAAGGTCTTGATTGGCAGGTGTATTAGGGTTATCCAAGACTAACTCGCCACTCTCGAGCATTCTCTGAACAATGTTTTTAAAGGTGATACAATTTTTGTCATCATGGTGATCCGAAAATAATCAAATTATTACTACTACGATCTCGGACCCTTGTAGGCTTTAAATATTTGCCGATGATTTTCTCCTTTTAAGTAATCAATTTATAATAAAATGCAAGACAATAAGACAATTACACAAAGATTGATTATGGATTTTGACAATTGCCTACGTCTCTGGGTTCATGGTCGAATCGTTCCACTAGTGAAAACTTCGTAAGTTACAATAGTACTTTCACAAGAAAACCTAATGGAATTTTACTTGCCTATCAGTACACCAGTTCTTGAAAAATTTCCGATGATCAGTCGAATTGTTCTTCACCTTCCTGATGCACAATCTCCTTTGGCTTCGATCGGCCTTCCGACGCTATCAATGTGACGCTAGCACTCCGGTCGACAATCCAAGATTTGCAAGTAATTGGTGTGGCTCAATGGGCCTATTGGGTAGTTTATAATTTACTCCCAATCACAAATATTTCATCTACTATTGCCTAAAATAATAGGCCAATAGACAATACTTGTTGACACATCCCACAAATAAGCTTAACAAATAATAAGCTCATTGGACTAATGTGTGTGTGTGTGTGTTACAATAGAATGGGTTCCCTATTTATACAAAAAATAAGGCCCTTAAAAATGCAATACAAATTATCTTTAGGCTACATTTAAACCTTAGCCTCACCCATAGCAAAATTAATGGGATTACATACCCATATAGGGGAGGTTTGCACTTTTAATGGGATTAAATCCCCCAAATTGGTGTGAAGTGGGTTAATGGGATAATATCCCTTTGAAGTGGCTTTTGTTTGAATGAGGGGATTAATTCCCATTTTAGGCGCTTAGGATAAAGTGGTATAAATCCCACATTTGGGTGCCCTTTTATTATGGGTAGGTTTTAACAAACCTTAATCTCCCCATTCTATACGTGGATAATACCACGCATAACATTAAACATGCTCCCCACCACTGCTTCACTCCTCCTCCACGTGGAAGTATAGGATGTTGGCGGTTTATACTAATGTATAAACATTAATATGCATAGTTTGTGGCATAATGCGTGGTATGTGGAATGGTGTGTAAGTGGACTTACCAAATAAATAAAAATTCGACCCATACCATGGGGTATCGAAATTAATTAACTCGGTCATTATGTAGTCCACCTGTTGTCTCCCGATAGGAAGATCGAGTGAATTCGACGAGTGGTGGTAAGCCACATGTCACAGTGCGATTGGTGCAATATTGACCAGTTGACTAGAGTTGACTTTCCCACTGTCTGAACTTTGACCGAACATATCTAGAGCTCCCGATGTCCGTTTGTCACCTTCTCACGTCATTGGAAACCTCTCGAGCTGATCTTCTACATTGACATCATTTAGGGATGTTTAGGGAACTTTCAAAAATGATCCCCTGATCACACCTCCCCATTGAGAAAGGCTTTTTGTCCCAAAAAATTTCCATACTGTCCTGAATCTGAAAAACTCTGCTGCCACCTCGGAAGTGCTGCTGTAGTAGACCCTTGGGTCTTCTCCTCCAACCTTCTCACTTTGAAAACTCTGCTCCAATCATGGGACTGTGGGTTATGGGCCCACGACGCTTCCATTGCGCCACTCTGATATCCGAAGAAGACCTCCACGCCTCCGCTTTATGGTGCTAAGTTTCTGAATGAAACCTCAATGCTCCTTTTGTGTGGTGCTAAGCTTCTTGATATTTGATAACAAGGATCTTCTTTTACTCTATAACATAGCTCCTAGCTCCGAGTTGATTCCGAGAATCCAAACTGGTTTGAAGGAACTCCATGTTACGTAGAGCTTTGATTGATCCGATGTCGGTGATGGACAATGCCTTATCCCTTTATAGACCTCAACGCCTCCAATGCATGATGCTAAGCCTCTTTCAAGACCTCAAGCCTCCAATGCATGATGCTAAGTCTCTATAGACCTCAATGCCTCCGATGCATGATGTTAAGCCTCTTTTAAGACCTCAAGCCTCCAATGCATGATGCTAAGTTTGTTATAGACCTCAACGCCTCTGATGCATGATGCTAAGCCTCTGTAGACCTCGAGCCTCCAATGCATGATGTTAAGTTTGTTGATCAACTACCATTCGTATGTGTGGTCGTAATGCCTTGACACCGAATGACGTTCCAAGCTAATCCTTTGAGAGCTCCTCTTGTTGACATACTAATATCAGGTACCACTCTACTACACGGTCACAATGCCTCTACACAGAATGAAGTTCGACATGACGTCAATGCCAACGGTGATTTAGCTACCATTCTACTGTATGATCACAATGCCTCTACACAGAATGAAGTTCTGAGCTGATCTCTGTGAATTCTATTGTTTGCACAAATGGTAGATCAATCTCGAGCTTTATATGAGTCAAATCCTATATCCAAGCTGTAACAGGTACTCACAAGCTGATTAGGAGATAGGTGCCCCTAATAGGGTCTCTTTTTTACAACTTTCAAATACAAGTGTAAGGAAATTATATCCTAATACATCATGTAGAACTAGTTGTAAAAATGCTCCATTTTTGGAGTCTTGTACAATAAGCTTAAAATACCAATTCTATAGGAAAATAATTTTGCATGGTAAACCTGTCGCGAAATTTCTCCTACTTGGTGGCTTATGTACTTGGTCTTCTCCACTACATCGCAATGTGGATTGACTTAATTTGTCTCCTCCCTACTAGACCAATAACTCAACAAGGAAAAATATATTGCATTTGATGGTGTTAGAAAAATCACCAAAATAATTGCCCTCTGGGGGTCTTACTAATGCAAGTATAACAGAGTACAAACATTTCCCAAAATTGGGTCTTTAACTAATGTGCCATGTCTGGTTAGATGTATACACACATTTCCCTCAAAGGGGTCTTACCAATACATTCTACCCTACACAATAGTTTTCAGGTTTTATCTGCATATGAGATATAATGGAATCATCCAAATAGAATTACGAGAAAATTACTGAGTATGTTAAACCTGTCTCTCAGTCTATCCCACCAATCTAGAAATCCAGAAGTACAAGCCAATGCCATCCCTGTCAAAGCAACCTGTACTGATTAACCTACTCGATACCAACTTGCTTTAGAGATTAGTAAGTTTGCAGGTGTCGATTACCAGCTCTGATACCAAACTTGATCCGAAAATAATCAGATTATTACTACCTGATCTTGGACCCTTGTAGGCTTTAAATATTTGCCGATGATTTTCTCCTTTTAAGTAATCAATTTAAAATAAAATGCAAGACAATAAGACAATTGCACAAAGATTGATTACGGAGTTCGGCAATTGCCTACGTCTTCGGGTTCGTGGTCGAACCGTTCCACTAGTCAAAACTTGTAAGTTACAATAGTACTTTCACAAGAAAACCTAATGGAATTTTACTTGCCTATCAGTACACCAGTTCTTTGAAAAACTTCCAATGATCAGTCGAATTGTTCTTCACCTTCCTGATGCACAATCTCCTTCGGCTTCGATCAGCCTTCCCGACGCTATCAATGCGACGCTAGCACTCCGGTCGACAATCCAGGATTTGCAAGTAATTGGTGTGGCTCAATGGGCCTATTGGGTAGTTTATAATTTACTCCCAATCACAAATATTTCATCTACTATTGCCTAAAATAATAGGCCAATAGACAATACTTGTTGACACATCCCACAAATAAGCTTAACAAATAATAAGCTTGTTGGACTAATGTGTGTGTGTGTTACAATAGAATGGGTTCCCTATTTATACAAAAAATAGGGCCCTTAAAAATGCAATACAAATTATCTTTAGGCTATATTTAAACCTTAGCCTCACCCGTAGCAAAATTAATGGGATTACATACCCATATAGGGCGGTTTGCATTTTTAATGGGATTAAATCCCCCAAATTGGCGTGAAGTGGGTTAATGGGATAATATCCCTTTGAAGTGGATTTTGTTTGAATGAGGGGATTAATTCCCATTTTAGGTGCTTAGGATAAAGTGGTATAAATCCCACATTTGGGCGCCCTTTTATTATGGGTAGGTTTTAACAAACCTTAATCTCCCCATTCTATACGTGGATAATACCACGCATAACATTAAACATGCTCCCCACCACCACTTCACTCCTCCTCCACGTGGAAGTATAGGATGTTGGCGGTTTATACTAATGTATAAACATTAATATGCATAGTCATTAATATGCATAGTTTGTGGCATAATGCGTGGTATGTGGAATGGTGTGTAAGTGGACTTACCAAATAAATAAAAATTCGACCCATACCATGGGGTATCAAAATTAATTAACTCGGTCATTATGTAGTCCACTTGTCATCTCCCAATAGGAAGATCGAGTGAATTCAACGAGTGGTGGCAAGCCACGTGTCATAGTGTGATTGGTCCAATATTGACCAATTGACCAGAGTTGACTTTCCCACTGTCTGAACTTTGACCGAACATATCTAGAGCTCCTGATGTCCGTTTTCCGCATTCTCATAGTCGTTGGAAAGATCTCAAGCTGATATTCTACATTGACACAATTTAGGGATGTTTAGGAAAGCGTAAAAAATGATCCCTTGATCGGTGACCATTTACACAGTGATAGTTACATTAGTCATTTTCCTTGTACCAACCTTGTATGGGGCGAGAGGGGTCAAAACCATTATATGGTTTGATAGGAGAAAGGGTGATGGCATTAGCTTTAATAAGATTTTCTAAAATAGATGAATATGGTTCCCCAATTCTTTGTGAATTTCTTTTGTTCTTGTTTAAATTGGAAGGTTTATTTGGTGACATATTAGATGAAAGTTTAGCATGATTGGATGGATGGGAAGGGCTAGCCTTAAGTACCACTGTGTTAGCAGTTCCCTTGGCTTTCGAATAACTCATCTGATGTTTTGAGGAAGAGGAAGTATCGTGTGATTTAAACAAGGAGTTCTTGTTTCATAATTGTATCTTCTTTACATTCGATGGTGCAAATTTTGAGCTTATGTGCCATGGTGAAAGCCTCATCGAATGTGTGGAAGGTTTTCACTTGTAAGGTAGGTGAGATATGTCTAGCATAGGCTCGTGTGAAGAGATCTATGAGTTCAGTTTGCGGTAATTAGAAAGTGATTTTTTTATTAGGCTACAACAACGAGCAAAAAAATCTGCGATAGATTCATCACCATATTGACGTGTGGAATAAAGATTGGTCATGGTAACATTCTTGATGACGTTAATAAAAAAATGATCCAAGAAGGCTTGGGCTATTTGGTTGAATGAGAAGATGGAATGTCTAGGTAATCCACTATACTAGTCCAATGTTGGACCAGTTAGGGACATGGGAAAGGTTTGCAAAAGCAAAGCATCATCATGGGAAATTAAGTAACACCCATGTTTGAAAGATCACAAATGCTGTTGTGGGTCTTCCTTACTATTAAAGTAGTTAAACTTAGGCATCTCCCAATGTACGGGATGTGCATGAGCAGAGCTCATTACAAATCTCGTCATAGGTGAGAGAATTATGGGAGCAGAAACAGATGCTTCTAATGTCTGCATCTTGTCCATCATTAACTTGATAAATTCATTGTTAGGTTGTGAAGATTGGGTACCCCCCGGAGTGAAAGGAGGTTGTTGTGGGACATATGAAGAATATGAAATTCTAGAATATGGTGGTGTCGAATAAGGAGGTGGGAATTGAGAGATGGACATAGAGGGTATATATCCAAACTAAATGACCGATGAAACAGGAGGTAGTTGGTAGTAGGTATGTGAGGGTGGGACACTTGTAGTGACCTTGGTAGAGATGGGAGGTAGAGATTGGGGAATAGAAAGGACAACATTTTAAAATGGGGTAAAGGTTACCGACACCAAAGGTGGTAGCGTTGCGACTAGTATATATGAGACAACAGGTGTGGATGATGCTATGTTTTGGGTGGTGGATGAAGGTATGGTGGAGACTACGGGTGCAATAGAGGTGGCGAGATGCGGCGGTCAAAGCTGGCGTGGGACCTAGCTGCGACACAACTGGGGATAAAATGGGTGAGGTCACCGTGGTAGGAGGTGGAGCCGAGGTGGAAGCGATCATTAGGGATGGAGATAAGGATACGGGCATGCCATAGTTCAATTGACCTGAGGCATCACGAGTGGAGGCATGGGTGAGTAGTGGCTCAAAGCAACGAGATTCTATTCTAGGATTCATGCAAACTCCATATCACCCATGGTGATAGGTTGATTGGGATCCATGGATTATGAGATGGAAGGCGGTGAAGGACTAGGTGATGAAGGGCTAGGTGGGAGTAGTAGTTGACTAGCGTTAAATACAAGGGCACTCACCTAAGTATGGTCAAAGTCGACACCATGTGAGTAAGAACTGATTTGGTGAGGCTGTATTATGTCTGAATGGTACAAAACACAATAGAACTAGGAAAATAGTCAACAATGAGTGGATTAGGTTGGTGGTGTGAGTGTAAAACAACACGGGGTGACTAATGCCATTGAGTAAACCGATCTTTGGTTAGGCTTAATCGGTTCGATTCTTATAAAAAACCCACGCTTTTTTAAATGATGGTCCTAGACTGACAATTTCCGCATAGGATGAGACGTAAGGTGACTTTGATTGAAGTAATGACAATATGAAAGGTGCGGGAGCCTTTACAACTCGAGAAAGTGAGATAGGTGTCTTTTGGATAGGTATCAATAAGACTTGACTGACACGGTTGGGTTGAGCTGATGCCAATTAGAATGTAACCGGGGATGATTAAAGATAATGTAGCGATTCTTATGAAATTGAAAGCAGAGAGAATAAGAAATATGGTTGTGATTTAAAATTTGGTGTTGAACCAAACCCAAAAATCGAGAATGATGTAGATGTGGTCTAGGCACACTAAGATAAAGTCGAATACACTGACTATGATTGGGAGTGTGCAAGGAAAGACAAAAATAATGATTGAAATCTTTCACCTCAAAATGCAAATCAAGCAGAACACTAAGAAAGAATGTTCCTAGAGTGCCTATTCTATTACATTTGTTCAACTTATGCTATTTGTATGGACTGATTGTTATAAACAAAATAATAGAATTTCTTGGTGAGGAAGGCTTCCTACGAAGAAATAATTCTAAAGGGTGAGGTTTCAGGAATGTTATGGTGGGGGCGAGGCTTCACTCTGAAATATGAATTGACAGAGCAGTGAGCTAGGTGCCCATTGTACCGTGATCATGTGATCACCTACAAATTCTTCTAGGTAGGATGTTGTTTAAGAATGTATGTATTTTGAATTTTTGTGTGGTTTGGTAAGACTCAGAGAAAGAGAAAAGGATAGAAGTGCTTTTCTATGATTCGTTTGTCAACCATCAGCTGGTCATGACTTCCAGTGTATAGGTTGCCCTCAATTAATGTGAGCTAATGAGTTAAATCAGAATGCAGTGCACTTGTTTTAAACCCAAATCGAAAGTATGATATTTGATGACGAAATAGATGAAACAGGAAAGAGGATGCTCTTTCACTAAAATGTAGAAAACAAGAATAAGAAGGTTCTTTTTAAATACACCAAAAGAAATGTGTCTTTCAGAGCAAGTAGAAAGAAAAGAATGTTACCAAGGAGAAATTTTTAATGTGAATGCTACTAGAAGGGAAACAAAAACACACAATTTTTCACCTAGGAATGAAGAAAGATGCAAGGAACCCTGAATGGGTCCCATCGGGCGTGCAAAATGGTTCACCCTGATTTCTTAGTTTTCTAGGAAGTACTTGTGAAACAAATAAGGTAAAGGGTGGTAAGAGGAATACCTGTTTTAGGATGGTTGAAGGTTATATGCGCACATATCTGAATTCTGAATCAAAGTGATTGTGAGACCTTCCTTTTGGCTAGGAGGAACTACGTATAAGAGTTAAGACAAGACCACCAAAGAGAGTTAAACAATATATGCAGTGGACTGCCTAGCATATGCTAGATCCCGGAAGTGCGATACTTCCTAGGTGGTTGTCAATCCACTGTTTAAAACAATTCAATGCTGAAATAAAGTAAATATTGTCCTACTGTAGTTTAATATGATTTAGGCATCTCATACAAAATGCAATAGGCTAGATCTAATCTAATAGGCTAGGCTAGAAAGAGATCTAGAGGCCAAGTAGGTTGGTTGTAGGTGAATATGAGCTAACAAAGCTAGGAGGGATACGAGATCGAAGGTCAAATAGGTGTTCAACTAGGTATATGTTAGAAATAGGTTGTTATTCTGGAAAATATCAGGTGACATAGAGACCGACCACGGTTTTATGAAACCGATGACAGTTTTACTGTAACCGGTGATGGTTAGAGATGACCGACGACGGTTAAGTCGGGGCTAGTGGAATCACAGTCTAAGTTTTTGGAGTTTTGGGGAAAAATTGGAGTGGATAGAAGGTGGGGATTGATCACAGAGGGGGTGTAGATAGGTTACAAAGGTCTGAGACTACTAAGGAGGTCAAAATGGGAAATTGGGCCAAGTATTAAGATGATTGGGTATGGAAGGTCTTGCAGTGGAGAGAGGGAATGGACAGAGAGTAAAAGACTAGGTTCCTTTACCACAAAGACTACAACTGATGATAAGAAAATGAAACAAATGGAAGGAGGATACTTACTCTTCTATGAGGTACAGGTCTAAAGAATAATGAAGAAGTTACTGCATTAGAGGATGATGGGAAGAAAGTTTCACTGTTGTGCCAATGTATTTGGTTTCCTTTGTTGATCACCAATCAATCTTTGTTCTGTTGTCGCATCTAAAGAGATCAAATTCAAGATCAGAATTTTTCCAACAACAACCAACATGTATTACAAAGTTGTAAATGGGTCTAAATAGGCCATTTGGTCCATTCTGGTATAATCGGTGTCGGTTTAGGGTGATTTGACATCGGTTTAGGGCAAACTGACATCAGTTTGGGTGAGATATCTCGAGTTGTTCAAAAGTTTCTGGGAAGTTGTTCCACCATTTGATAAGGGTCTCTTCTTTTCCTCGGGGTGAAAACCGACCTTAGGAGGCTTTTAAATGTGAGGTGAGGGGATGGGTATAATGTTAGGCTTTATTTAGGACATTGGTTAAGGGTTTAGGTTAATGGGTCAAATGATGGGGGTGGTTAGGTGAGGTGCATTTAATAAAGGCAATTGTATTGAATAGGTGTATGAGGGTAGTGAATTAATTTAATGTAAATAATTAAATTAATATGTGTGTGGGTAAAAGGTCATTAACTTAATTAAAATAATTAAATTAATATGTATGGAGATAAATGGCATTAATTTAATTAAACTAATTAAATTAAAATGTTTGGGGTGCAAGAGGTACGTGATAAGGTGTTGAGGATGAGGAAGTGATTATAGGGTTACGCTAAGGGACCAAGGTGATTATGACACAATTTTGGTGTCTACATTAAGTAACAATCGATCATTAGAATGAGAGGCCATAAGCATACGGTAGTGTAGGAGATGAGCATGAGGGTCACCAGTACCATCAAAACATGTGAAAGTGGGCATGGTAAAGTCTTTAGGGAAGGTGGAATTATGAATCTTCTTAGGAACGAGATTACCATGCAAAGAATTTTTGTCGATAGAGGTATAATAGGCATTAATTTATAAAGTGAGGGTATGAACTTGAGATTGAAGCTGACCTATAACATGCATTAGAGAGAGAATATCCTATGATGGGATGGTAGAAGATGGAAATAATGTGTTAGGTGGTTGAAGTTTTCCATTGTGAGTGATCATGGGGATGTCAAAAGGTGATTGTTGGAGCTCAAAATTACACCCTAAATATGATCGTGAATAAACAAGAATTATGAGGCAACATGGGGTTGTATCTCAATTGTGGGACTTGCAAATTGAGATAGAACTCCGGATAAGGTTGACTTCCTCTACCTATTCCTAATGTTAAACTACTCCTAAAACTGAAAGAAAATCCTATCCTAAATGTGCCAAGGGACCAAGGATATAAAGATATGTAGAAAAGGGGAAGTCCTAAGCTAAAATGGGGTGATAACACGGGAAAAGTTTGATCACTCTCCAAAAGGGTGAAATAAAGATGGAAAACATGGGAGAGAGGGTGAAAAAGACTCACCACAAATGAGAACCACACAGACTATGCATTCCCTATCCGAACAACACATGAAATGGAGTTTGCAAGTAAGGAGAATGCAAAAATTATAAGAAATGCAAACAAAGAGGAAAGGTGAAATAAAACTCAAGACCAAGGTAAAGAGATAGCCACAAAATATGATTTAATTGCTTGAAGGATGCATAATCGATTACATTCATGGTAGAAGGTGAAAATACATTGCAGAGACCAAGTCAAAGGTCTAAAACCCATGGGAAGTTGGCCACCATTTTGACATGGTGCCATTACAACAAAGAGAGATCTCTTTTTATGAGCAGAGCTCTTACATTTATAGAAAAAGGAGAGAAGAAGAAGAGAAAGAGGGGGAAACTTGAATTCAAATTCAACCACCAAAATTAAATTTTTGAGAAAATTGGGTGCCTTTGGTTATCCACTGTAACACACCATTTTCCTTGTTGGAGAAAATATGGGTGCCCATACTACATTAATTACTGGTAGTTGGGCCACACGGAACTACACCTTTTACGTGTTGGAGAATTCTTCCACCTTTCTGTGGATATACCAACATTTAATCCTTGAAATTTGATTCCCTTCGTGTGGAGAAGACTAAGATTCCTTCAAATAATATCATATTTGCAAAGATCAAATCAGATTCATATGTTTTAGTAATCTACAGAGAACTATTGTTTTCCTTTATTATGTGGCTTTCTTCTTTCATTCCCATATGGATTATGTATTCACTTTGTTCTGTGGATTTCTATTTTTCCATAGCTTATCCTCTACACTACGTGGCATGTATTTTTATGCGGCTTTATGTCAACATTTGTGGACTTCTTTTAGATTTTATTTTACCCACGGTTCCCTTTTTCAGTGTATCACGGCTTGCTAAAACATTTACGATCTACTCAAACTTCAAGGACATCTCATCCTTGACCATGACATTTTATTCTCACCCACGACATACTCTAACTCTTCGTGGCCTTCCTTCCAAGTCCATGGAAATCCAAGTTATTCTATTTTTGCAAGGGGTGCAAAAATAGACAACATTTTGGCGACTCACAGGGGTCATCTACTGCTAGATGAATTGATCAGTGGCCTGAAGCATCCATTGGGCATGGAGTCAGCCTGATAAACCTGAATTATGATCTGAACTTGAAGAACCACCCCTGAGACCGCTTAAAGCACTATTGGACTTGACCTCTGCAAATGATCTATTGGGGCTAACAAATACACTTTGAAAGCTGCCCCAAAATCTGATTACACCATGAACCTACACAAAACTATATACAAAAGGGAAAATCATACATGCCCCAAGTGGAACATGCGAGTGTGCATAATGCACTTCTTCTGTTGAAAACAAACTACTCTTACCCTACTCTAACTAGATACAAAGAAAAGATAAATATATTTTGCAATAGGAAAGGAGAAGTAGCTTCCCTTCTTTACAAAGTGTGGCCATGTAATTAATTTGGAAATAAAATCACATGGTAGAAGTGTAAACATGATCCACACTTCCTCTTTCAACAAAGTATCAACTACAAACAAGATGTATACCTCCTCAAGTTGTTCTACATTTGGTTGGAGGTGTTGCAGTTGACCTTTGGTACCTTGATGATCATCCTCATGCTCTAAAGTGAGCATGAATGGTGGTGGCTCTATTTTTGGCTCCAAGCTAGCCAAATATATGATTGGGTAGGTGGCCTTGGGAACCCACGGAATGATCCTCATAATTTTCCCATCTCTTTTAAGCTCAACTCCATAAATGGATTCATCTTGTAGACTTTTTGGAAGAATAGAGTTGTTTGCAAATTGATTTGGCTGTTGTGGTGCTTCTACAAATAACTCGTGAAAGGATTCTACTACCTCCATGATGACTAATATATCATAATCCTTCTTTTCCACCTCCATGGATGGCTGATGATAAATCCTTGCAGCAAGAGGCTCATTGTGCTAGAAGATAAATGGTGGGGCTGTAAAAGTGGTGAGATCAATGGGTTCCTCTTGACCAATGTAATATTCCAAGTCTGATAGAAAATTAGCCTCTTCATGATCAAGGGCTGTAAGAAAATCATCTATTTGACCTGTGGCTACCTCCACTTTTGATTCTACAAGCTGAGATGAATCAAAACCTCCATGAACACAGTGCCATCATACACACTATATTCATAATAGAGAGATTATTTGTCATCTTCTTGTTCTTTCTCTATTGAAAAACCATCTTCCACCACTTGTTCTTCAATCATGGCACATGTGAAGGTTTTACTAGTGATGGCATGTCATCGATTCAAAACTTAGAGCCCAATATTTCAAATTTTGTATGAATTCTTCTCTGTTGTGCTCTTCAACTAGTTTTTGAATTTTTGTGATGGGGGGAAGGTGTAGGATATTCTTGTGGAGGAGATGGATGATTGGAAGGAAAGAGGGTAGAAAATTGAAGGTGTGATGGGAGGGAAGAAGATGGAGAAGGGGAGTCCTTGATGGGAGTGGGGACAAAAAAATAGAAAGCATGGGAAATAAGATGAGATGGTAAAGGTTGCAAAGGAGGAATAAGAGGGTTGTAAGTTGGTGTAGAGTAACCCAATTGATAAGGCTTACTAACACTAGATTGGTAAGCCTCCATTTCTTCTACCCAGTCTGTAATATGTGGCATCATTTCTACCAAAAATTACAACTTCTATTTAGGGTTGAATCCATTTAGTGCAAATCTGTTGATGGGTAGGGATTCTTGAAACCAATCATGGTTGCCTTCATTATGCATGTAACTCTAGCTTGTGCCATGCTCATCTCCATTTCTTCAATCTGCCTCTAGAAATCAGCATCTTCCATAGGAATGCCACCATCACCTACATAACCTTGTTCTTGATAAACATTTTGGTTACATGAATAACCATATGGGTTAGTGGAGGGTGGGTTATACATATGTTCTTCATGATGGGGTTCATATAATTGATTTAGAGGAGGATTTTGAAACTATGGGGATGGAGGGGAATGGTTTTGTTGCTACAAATGAGAATCCCAACAAGAAAATGAAGCCATGATTGCACAACTTCATGAATGAATGAAAAAAGAAAGATATGGAAGGAAAAATTGAATGGAATGAAAGGGGAGATCTACAACTTAGAATAATGGGTTACCTGAATTAGTGGAGTCACCAGATATGCTTGAAAAATGCCTCCAAAGGCTAAGATCTCACCAAGTGCACATCAAACTTGTTGAGATGAAGATGTAGACCAAGATACACACTTGTCAAATGTATAGCTTTGAATGCTTCTCCCACAGGCGTGCCAAAACTCTTGGAGCTCAAAATTGCACCCTAGATATGATTGTGAATTACCAAGAATTATGAGGAAACATGGACTATCTCTCGGTTGTCGGACTTGGGAAATGAGATAGACATCTGGAGAAGGCTGACTTCCTCTACCTATTCCTAATGCTAAACTACTCCTAAAACTAAAAGCAAATCCTATCCTAAACATGCTAAGGGACCAAGGATAGAAGGAGATGTAGAAAAAGGGGAAATCCTAAGCTAAAAGGTGCTCATAGCACAAGGAAAAGGTTGACCATTATCCACAAGGCTAAAAGAAAGATGGAAAACGTGGGAGAGAGGGAGAAATAGACTCACCATAGACGAGAAACACGTAGACTATCCATTCCCCATGTGAACAATAAATTCAATTGATCCGCACATAAAGAGAACACACAACATGATAAGAAACGCAAACATTGAGGCAAGGAGAAATAAAAAGCGAGACCAGGCTAGAGAGATAGCCATGAAATAAAATTTTAGTACTTAATGGATGCACAATTGATTAAATTCATGGTAGAAGGTGAAAATACATTATAGAGACCAAGTCAAATGTCTTAAACCCATGTGAATTTGGTCACCATTTTGACATGGTGCCATTACAACAAAGAGAGATCTCTTTTTATGAGCAGAGCTCTTACATTTATAAAAAAGAAGGAGAGAAGAAGAAGATAAAGAGGGGGAAACTTGAATTCAAATTCAACCACCAACATTAAATGTTTTGAGAAAACTAGGTGCCTTTGGTTATCTCTGCAACACACCATTTTCCTTGTTGGAGAAAATATGGGTGCCCATATTGCATTAATTTTTGGTAGGTGTGCCACATGAAACTACACCTTTCTATAGATCTACCAACATTTAGTCCTTGAAATCTAATTCCCTTCGTATGGAGAAGACTAAGGTTCCTTCAAATAATATCATATTTGTAAATATCAAATTAGATTCATGCATTTTAGTAATCTATAGAGAACTATTGTTTTCCTTTACTATACGGATTTCTTCTTTCAGTCCTCTACGCAACTTTAGTATTCAATTTGTTCCACAACTTTCTAGTTTTTACTACTGATTATCCTCGCATTACGCGACATGTATTTTTTGTACAACTTTATGTCAACATTTGTGGACTTATTTTAGAATTTCTTTTACCTCGTGGTTCACTATTTCAGTTTATCTTGGCTTACTAAAACATATGTGGCTTGCTCGAGACTTGAGAGGCATCTCATCCTTGGCCGTAGAATTTTATTCTCACCCACGACATACTCCAACTCTTCACATCCTCCCTTCTAATTCTCGTGGTAATCAAGTTGTTCTATTTTTGTAATGGGTGCAAAAATAGATAACAATAATACAATAGAGTTCGATGCTAAAGGCACATTAGTAGTATGTGCCAAAGGAGCTATAATAGATGATGAAGGTGGAATATCGATAGCAATAGTATGACTAACATCGAAAATATCCCTAATAGGTGAGGTGACCGAGGATGAAACCTCTATAGGTGAAGATGAAGTAGGATCCATAGATGATGTGGGAATAGAAGGAGAAGAAGCGATAGATGGTGGTGACTCATGCACAATAGTAGATGCAACCTCAGGAGAAGACAACAATGGAGTAGGAGAGTCACACTCAACGGTATAGAAAGAAGAAGAAACATGATAATCATCAGTAGTAGATGGAGTTCCAAGAACAAAGTGTTGTATTTGACTACACTATCAATAGGGTCATTAATATAAAATGAAGTAAAATATAAGATAGAATGAGATGTGGAAGGATTACTATGAAGCGATAGAAGATGTACAAGGAACTATAGCAGTAGGTGGAATAGAAGAAGAGTTATGATGTATACTTGACCGAGTATTGATTTCTTATAAGTAATCAATGATAGAGTCATTTAAAGCATTGGGTGACATATCCGAAGAAGGACCACAAGCAACTAGATGGCATGGTGTACAATGAGTGAATGCAATAGGGTCATCAATGAGGAAGATACCTATAGGAGAATATTTAAGACTAGTGGGCTCATTTTGCTGGCCTCTCAAGAGTGCATGTTGAGTATGATTAGCTATACCCATTGGGGTACTATATAAATCTTTGAGTTAAGCTATGCAAGTCTCATCATAAATAGGATTGAAACTAAAATGATACGTGATGTGTGAAGAAGAGGAATTATGCTTAATCAAGCTAAAGTATTGAAAAGGATCGAAGGAAAAGTATTCCAAAAGTAGGGTTCACCAAAGTGATTAACTAAAATATAGTATTTTATGAGTTAATCTAAATAGAAATAGAATGAAATATTAAAATGCAAAATATAAGTATTTTATTTTATTATTTGAATGTATTGAAATATTGAAAATGAGAGGTATACGATACTAACCTGAAATTGACTTACCTTGTTGTGTGTTGGATCAAGGACATATGAGAAAACTAGGCGATTGTGGTGAACAACTTTGGGAATGGTAGAAGTTGGAAATCGACAAGACTGAATTTTCGGAAGGGTAGTTTGGTGCCTTGGGGCACCCTAGTCTCGTGATCCGGGAATTGTAGTGTGCAGAAAATCTCGGGATCTGAATTTGGAAGTGTCACAAGGTCTTCACAATATCATTTTATTTTGTCACACAGTTATCACAATACCTTTGCTTATGTTCCTATAAATGTTATGTGAAGATCCAAATGCAAAACTCTATCCAAAGCATCAAATTATAAATAATAAAAATTCATATGAATGGGTTAGGTGACCTTATTTGCCGCCACAATGGTGGACTTACAACTAAGCACTACACTACATTCAGAGACCCCATGTAGTTATATTTCCATGTGCATGCAATTTTAGGCCTAGGATGCCCTAGTGCCAATGACACAAAATTAGGGGATAATAACTCAATGTAAAAATGAAAATGGTGGTTGAAATAGAAAAAATACAACCCTTTCCCCTATGTTTATGTGATGCAAATGTAGAAGATGCTCAATAGCAATCCATTTCTTTAGTAGATAGCTGCCCTTGATAAAGGATATTCCACCCCTAATTTAGTGAGTATGCTATGTTTATACAAGGATCTCTTGATCAAATTTGAACAATAATGAACTAAAATGCCAACCACTACCTATAGGAATGCACCGGGTAACAACAAATATCGACCTTGACTAAAAAATTTAGAACCACAAGTTACAGAAATAAGGGCACCTAAAATCACAAACTGGGGCACCTTGGGGTGCCCCAATGCTACCCTAGGCACCCTAGTTAGAGTTTCGATATGACAATAAGCTAAATAATGAAACACGAAACTTGTGACATATGATCGAACCACATAAACAACTGGTGACCATGCATGAAAAATGACTACAATGACTGACTAAATGACGACCGAACTAAATAAATTGGTCATTAGTGAATAATTTTATTACATGAGATCCATATATAAAATAACATACTTGACGGTATAAATGTAATAGCAAGTGCGTGATTTTTGACTAAAGATTCAATGTCTACATTCAAAGTTATGCTTATTTTCTCAATTGCAAACCCTAGACATGATTCTATAGACATGAGAGTCATCTTTTTAGTTTATTTTTATTTTCCTTACCTATAATATTTTTCAAATCTTCTAAGGATTCTAGAATTACTCCCTTAACTCTATTAATCCCTCTCACTTATGATAATACCTTGTAATATTAGTTATAGCTTCAACACCGATGTTCCAGGTCATTCAAAGGACCGTGTCAACAGCTTTTATTATAGTTTTAACTCCTTTCTCATTAATAATGAATATGAAAACATTATAATATCTCCTTGAAAATGTAAACACGTTATCCTACAGTCTCAATTATGTATAGAGTATCCAAACTCATTCATTCACTTAGATATACAATAATACATGTTGTCCAAATTTCTTCATTCATTTCAAATAAATGATGTTAGATAATAAAAAAGATAAATAACTCGAGAAAATGGAGGGTTTATGGTACCTCAAATGTGTGATAGATGTGGATGGATGGGGGCCATGTAAGTGATCCTTGATATGATTGATGAGACTACAAATGAGAGTGTTTAAATAGAATAATGATTAGATAGGATATGCGGGGTTTCCCAAAAATTCAGCTCTAAGAAGTGTGACCTTCCTTTCGCGGATGTCAACCCCCATTTTAAAGAAAAAGTGAAGTAAAGGATGAATAAGAAGATTGCATGCTAGAAACAAAGATACTACTGAATCTTAAAGTAATTGAGATCTGATCTAGATACTGATTTAATATGAATAGATATAAATTAAATAATACCTAGTTTGGTCTAAGGTGACCCGGACTATGAAGTAGGTCAATTGTGACTTGGGAGGGTGGATTTAGACTGTAAGCTGAATATGTAGACTGCAAGGGTCTGGATGAAAAAATGAGCCTGTGGATGTTGTGAGCCACTGTAGAAGAACTAGAGGCAAAAAGATCAATAAAGTACAATGATATAGTAGTAAGGGAGGTTGGATCGAAAAACTAGGCCCGAGTCGATGGAAACCAAGGTACGGTAGGATAAATTTGAAGCAAAGAGGAATAGAATGATGGTCTGGTAAAATGAGTCGGGAACAGAATGAAGGTGGGCATAGAAAAGGGATCTAGAGGTTAAAATCACAAGTGCGAGGAAGGTTGGGTGGATAACAACCTAACAGGTTTGATGAAAACTATAGCAAAATTAGATAAGGATGAGGTCAAAAAGGATGAAATGGGAGACATGCAAGTGAAGAGGATAGAAAATATGGCCGATAGCAAAACTCTAGGTGTTACAAGAGCTGATATGAACTGTAAAATGTTATATGCAAACAATATGAAGATAATATGATAAATATCACATAAAAACACAAAGATGATGATAAATCTTGTGAAGGCTGATCATGAGAGATGAAAGCACGTCCAAAGGAGATCTAAGAGGTCTCAGAACTATTACAGGAATGCTCATGCACGAGAGTTAGTTCACAAGTCACAAGAAATCTCAAATATTTGCATGTATATGATGATTATGGAAAGAAACAACTCAGTTTTATAGGGTCGATAACAAGCTGGTGGGTCATCACCAACCATGGGGAATGTTTCCCCAATGGGATGGATTTTTGTTGTTTAGGTCTGGATTTCATGTTTTTAAGGAGGAAAAAAGCTTTAAATCTTATGTGCAGGATTGGTTGTTTAAGGAATAATCATGGGTAGGTAGAAGATAGGAATGGGTAGAAAAAACATAGGTATTTATATTTAGGATAAAAGTGTCCTAAATAGCAAGTTGATTAGGGAAAGTTAGGGATATGGATATTAATTAATTAATGGGAATTAATAAGGATTAATGATGATAGGATAATAAGTGGGAATTTTATTAAATATTGATGGGGATGGATTTAATTAAAGGGGGACCTAGATAGGACCATAGCCAAATATGCACATGTGGGTAGAAAAGGGTAGAGATACCAAATTTAGGTGTCTATATTTGCCCCTTTTTGTCAAGTGGTTTTTGCTAGCAAGCCAATAGAAAAAATAGTGAGAGAAGAGGAGTATGATGAAGATTGATGATGAACCGCCCTCAAATGGGGGATCGATGAGGCGTTTGAAAAAGGTAAATGATGAAGGGAGGGTGGGTGAAGAAAAATTGGTAAAATGATAGTGTTGGGAAAGATGCCCCAAGCAAAAATGAACGTAATAAATATAAAAAATATAGCAAGAACTCCGATATCACATAGGTAGAGGGAAAATTGTGGTCTCAATGGAGATGGGAGAAAATTTCTACAGTCGGTGAGTGGGTGAAAGTCATTGCTTAAAAGGAGTGAATCAAATGGGAAATCTCTCAAATGGATGCAAGCCAAAATGATCACGGGTCATAGGAAAGCATAAAATTATGCACAACTAAATGTGAAAATTATGTGAAATCCTTCGTACACGAGGAATCAAGGGAAGAAATATGTGTCCACAAGGGATGAGGATGAAGATAATGGTGTCCCAACACGGGACATGAGAGAAGGTCAAAAAGGTGAGTAGTGAAAAATTATGCCCCAAGGACAAAAAACGTATGGCCACGAGGTGGAATTTGTGCACAAATTTGATAGGATTGTAAAAATTAAATTCCTGAAGAGGGAATAAGTATGGCCACAAAGGTGGACTTAGAGATCGGTAAAGGATAGGACCGAAATATTGAAACAAAATTCCCTAAAGGGAAAATAAAGATGGCCACAAAGATGGACTTTAACAAATGCCCAAGAAGATGTCATAAAAAAAGTATCGGGGAAGCCAAAATGAAGGCTACCAAGGCCGGTTGATGGCAATTAAGGCCAATTGACAACGACCAAGTGTCAGTGGATATATAATCCCGTGGATTGGGCGACGATGCTAAGTTTCACTAGTAAAGTTGATGAGAGAGAGCATAGATGTTAAAGAGAAAATAGATAAATGGAGGCTACGGTGAGCTGCAAGGAAACACCAAAGGGTGCAGAGGATGGTGAGTAACAAATATCAAGCTTGTTTTTAGTTTAAATTTATATTTTATTTATTTTGTTGCATTTTTTAGAAAAAGTGGATGAAGCTAGGGCGATTGGTGGTGACCTAGGTGGGTTGATGTCGATTTGGGCACTAAGTTATGACGATCGACCTTGAAACACATCAACGACTGGTCGACATCGACTAGGGTTAGATTGGCTATATTTAGGATTAATTTAGATTTTTAATGAACTTTAATGGACTTCAATTGGATTTTGGATTTTTGATCTGATATTTACATGTTCTATTTGTTATTACAGACCGGAGAGACCCTATATTTGAGAGACCGAATGATGAGGGTTGTCAATCCTCGCCATTAATAATGTCAATTTGGGTTCGTGTCCAAAGGTTGTATGCATTAAGAGAAGAAAATATTGGAAAGTAACTCCTTTAAACACAAACCAAACTTATATAAAATAAATCACACTTGCGGAAATTGAAAGGCACACTTGCATAAATAAAGTTTGCATGAAAGAAACACACTTACATGAATTAAAAGGCACACTTGCATAAAGGAAATCACACTTGCATAAATAAATGTTGCATGAAAGAAATGAAACTTGCATAAATGAAATTGTTGAATTAAAAATAAACATAATTGAACGAAACACCTGTAGGTTTACAACAGACTGAATTTTCACAATACAAAGATAAAAACAATACAACAAAATGAATTAAAGACAAATGAATAAACATAAACATAAATACATAGATCCATATTCCTTGGAATGAGTGGCTAGCTCATTCCTTGGAAGAGGATTTAAATCATACTTCTAAGATCTTAAAACTATAGAATATTTGAGAGGAAAGAATATATCTTTATTTCTTTGGAGAAAAGCATTACATATCTCAGTGTGGAAGGTTGCATTTATAATTCATGCATCCAACCAACTCCTTATTTTAGGAAATACAATCTGATCTTATCTTTATTCCAATCCTAATAACTAAGATCTACATCTCCACAAAATATGGAGAGAGATATATTATTGAATTCAAATCTTATCGTGCTTATTTTAGGAAGATTTGCTCCCAAATATTATCCTTACTTTTTGGTAATAATAATCATAATGATTTTATTATTCTAAATTATTGGAAGGATATTTTTCCTCAAAATATGATTTTGACTAAATACCTTTCCCAGATTCTCCATTTGACTTTTTCTGTTTTTTATTGTGGAACTTTTGATGCTTTATCGATACACTTTTTCCTTGGACTCGAGTTCAATAAAAGATAGATTTCTCTTGATTGGTAAAACTTGTAGCATATATGAATGAGATTTTTGTCAAGAACATTTCTATGAACAAAAACCTCTCTCATATTTTCCATTTTAATTTTTTTTTTTGTTTATGGAACTTTTAGTGCTCATCTGATACATGTTTCCTCGGACTGCAACTCACTAAAATTTAGATCTCTCTTCATTGGTAAAACCTGTAACAAATCAGAATGAGGTTTTTGTCAAACAAAATTCTATGAATAAAATATTCTCTCATATTTTCCTTTTGAGTTTTCGAGTTTTCACAATCCCTCAAAAACTGTCATTCCGTTGATGCAAGTTCCGGAACTAAAGTTGTCATTCCTTTTATGCAAGTTCGGAACTAAATCTGCAAGTTCCGGAACTAAATCTGATTTTTCCACAAATTAAAAGTTATATAACTAACTATCATTCAATTGATACAAGTTTTGAAACTAAATCTACAAGTTCTGGAACTAAACCTGCAAGTTTCAAAACTAACTCTATGAGTTCCACAACTAACTTAAAACAACTATAACTTTTGCATGCGACCTCGGATTGAGATGATTCTTTTTTTGAACTTGTATAAGTTTTTAGAGAAATTTGAATATGAAATTATATTTTATTTTAAATTTACTATTCATGATTAATTCAAATTTTCCCAATACTATCATTATCTTTCCTTTATGGCCTGCATACACAAGAATTTGCATCTTTTCCCAAATAATCAATAGGATTAGTCAACAAGATAGATAAAAAAATATTTATAAATAATGAACAAGATATATATCCTATAATATATCTTACGCAAACTATAAGTTCCTAGATTAGTTTAAATCCACTTTCAAATGTAACTTGGAAGGACAAAATAATGGTAACTTATGGCCAATTTATGGCCTCATCATCGAGTGCCTACCCTATATGAGCATATCAGAGGATATGTTATAGATACCAAGTGGGATCACATGGCTACTGAGTGGGGTTAGGTGGGTTTAGGCATTATTAGAGGATCCCACGAGATGTGATAATCGATGATCACTTTGGTGGAGAGATGGGATTGACAGATGGAGAACTTTTTGTTTAGGACATGGGAGATTTCCATCACCCTAGAGGATGTGCAAAGGATTATTAGATTTCCTATATAGGGGAGAAGATAGTTCCCATTATAACGATAGCCGGCTTGTAGTTTTGACACGTCTATTTGGAGCCTATGCGCCCGTCATCATATTTTCCCAAATGGTCTAGGAAAATACAAAGTTGTCTGGGATGAGGCGGACATGGTGGGTTTAGGGAAATGGCCGAGAGATGATCAAGGTGCTTCATTTTGATTGAGTGTGATGAAATTCTAGGGTTGTCTAGACTATACCTCATGATCCTACTTTGTATAGGTGGGAGGAGATAGACATGGAAGCTGTTGAGTCCTCTTGTGGCAGATCCATTAGAGGAGGAGGATGTACCGTGGACTAAAATCGATGATGTAAGAGTCAAATTGGGATTTTATTATTGAATGACTATCATATGGGAAGCTAGGATGGTTGTAGAGGGAGGAAAGGAGGAGGTAGAGGAGATGGATATCGGGAAGATGTAGCTCTAGGAGGTAGAGTTGGAGGAGTTAGAAATAGTGAAGAGTTAAAATGACTTTACACTAAGTTAGACCTAATGAGGGTGGAGAGAGACATCACGGTTTAGGAGAGGGATACGGTTTTATAGGATATAGACTAGCTTGCTAGTAAAGGGAGGCCTATAGGGTCATTTATGGAGATCTTGCTACCATACTGGATTTTGAGATCATGCGGATGGAGGATAGAAAACACCACGGGGAGGAGGAGAGATGGCACCTCTGGTATGATTTCCATTAATAGATACATAGCCTTAGCCACAAAGGCTAATCAATATGAGGGTATCATGATCAACAAGCTACCGAAGACACTATGATATTGGGAGCATCTACATATGAGAGCAGAGAAGGTTGAGCCACATCATTAAACACACCCAAAATTACATGTGCTACATTGTTGAAAAATAGTTACAAAATTTACAGATTATTCATCTTCTTTCGAAGGTGTTCGAGTTCCTAAACCCATTCCCGGTGTATATTCGTAGCCTAGACATCCTTACTTAGCTTTTACATGCTTTCTTCTAGCATAAAAAAACCTCATTTATGTGCATGTTTTGGACCATTAATGTTAGATCGCCGCCTTGCCTGGCAAAGTGGTTTTGAAAAACCGTCACACAGAAAGGTGGTGGTCCTACATTAAAGAACTCTTCATGCTTGATTTTAACACGTGTGATTTCACTTAACTTGACTTCTATGGTGCGTTTGTGAACAAAATTTCCTAAAAATAGTCTTGATTGCATGGTATTCCTTCCCTCTTCTATTTTGAAATAGATTTAATTAGTTTGAACTACCTCTTCACCCAATGATTTCACATTCAAAGGATGGCTTGTGCATGAAGGCACATACCAGCCAATTCTTATATATTCAATGCTTTTTTTCAAACAAATGGCATAAGAATTTTGTGTATTTTGCATAGTATTATTACCACAATATTGCTGGAAATTGCATAGCCAAGCTCTATTCACTTTTGTTATCTCTTCCACCTGCATTGCAACCAGACTGCCTTCAAGTTGTCATTTCTCAAGCACTTTCTCCTGCTTCTACTTTTGCATTCCCAATTCCTTGGAATCATATGGACACACAAAGAAAGAAAGGATAAACTAAGGGGACAAATTACTACACAGTTGGATTTACCTCTATTTTGTGAATTCCAGGTTGGAGTTGTTTGATTTCCTTCATTTCAGAAATTTATCATTATTACATCATATCAAATAGAGTAGAAATTAATTTCCTTACATTTTCAAGTAATTAGTTGATTTCCAAGAGGGTTTAAATCATTAATAGCATCCCCAGTGATGGATGATATTCTTCCCATTCATGTAGGAGGTTACCTACATATAATAGATCATTTGGAAAATTTCTTATTTTAAGTTAGTTTAGTTTCAATATAATCAAGATAGGTGAATAACCACACCGGGTAATCCATAGGGATCCAAAATGACTCTACTTCATCAGATAAGTCAACACATAAGGAAAATAAATACACAGAGGTTTTTTATTTATAGTAACAAGACCATCACTTTTGTGGCAGAGCAGTGGTGGTTATAGAACTACCACTTAACCAAGGAGGCGGTCTTGAGACCGTCAGTCTGCATTGGGCGGTGGTCCTAGCTCTTTTAGACAGAAAATAAAAATATGAAACGAACAACCCCATAATTTGAAAGGTTTTCCATGTCTCTTCTCCTCCATGACCTTTCCCATTCTCCAGTGCATGGGAGGACATGAGAAAGGCTATAAATACATGTTTGTAGAAGAGAATAATATCATTGAAGCATGAAAGCAAGTGAGAAATAAGTTCTTAGTGTTGGAATTGTGTTTTGTAGAATAAAGGAGCAACTTGATCTTCTCTAAGTTGTCACTTAGAAGGAAGAATTAACTCCATGTGTGCTAAGAATCCACTTAGACTTCTTCACAATGTTTTTATCACATTTCTCATGTTGCATCTCACAACAAATTATGATCACTTCTTTAGCTAAACATTTTCTCTTCTCACTAGCCTTGATCTACTACAAGTACCCCACTACAAACTTCCTATTTATACACATTTTATGTTGCTTCTCATATCAGATATCCCTCTCAACCATCTAATCTTTCATGTCTACAATCGCTGAAAAATTTCAGTCCTTAATACATTAGGTACATCCTCTTTTTCATGCCCTTATTATACCTTCAATGGTATATTCTTCAACAAATCCAACCATACACATAGTTAGGTGTTTAAATAATAAAATCAAACCTATTCACGGACTCTTGCACTTCACCTTACAAAAATGAACTCTTCAAATTCACTCTACAACTCGGGTGGGAAGGGAATGTCACAAAAATAAATTGTTGGGGTTGATCACACCAATTATACAAATATATATTAGATATAAGCATACTAGAAATAAATATGGAAATATTCCGGATGAACAACACACAAGATATAACGTGATTCACCCAATGTGGGCTACATCCACCAAGAAACAACCAATCTATTAATCAAATCTTCATAGAGGATATACAATGAAGATCTATAATCTTCCACACCTCCTATATGTACAATACTTTCTTCCTCAAAAGCTTCTCTTTTCTTCTCTCTAAGAATTCCTTCTGACAATTATGATCAACCTTTCACAATCTAACCTTTCTAACCCTATCTTTCAATCTTATATAAGCATATACATACTTAAAGAAACTTAGCTATGTAATTACAACATTTACATCACCTTTTAATCAAAGGTTAGATATAATTTTCATGACTTAAATAAAAGAAATCATGCATTGGTAATCGATGCCATTTACCCTAATCGATATTGTTTCCTACTTGCTTGATTGATGTTGATCCCGTGTGATCGACACCGGTCACCAAACCAACGTCGGTTACTATGTATTCCAATAAGTTCATAAAGCATGCTATTTGTGAAGCAATTAAGCTCCACAACTCAACAATCTCCCACTTGGAGATAAAGTGTTGTACTATACCATTCAACGACATCCTTTGTTCCTTTCCTTGGCCTATTTCTTCCTCTTCAAGTCTCAAACTCAAGACCAAGTAGAAGTGGAGTGTAGTTCTAACTTCTCCTTTTTGAACAAATTCGTTAGCCTATCCATGCAGGTTCTTATTTATATGAATTTCTATAGTTTGATTGCCCATCCTCTAACACCTATCGTATGAAGTGATTGTTGTTGCAAATCAGCAGCACCCCTAGATGTTGATCAAACTTCTAGTTGACATCTTGGGCATCCAGTGTGATTGCACAACATTGAATCCTCTCCCCAAGTGTGGGACTTGGAAAAAATGGGAGAGGAATCTCCAGTTAGAGGTTGGTTCCTCAACTCCTCTGATCAGATATATCACTTACAAGTTGCAGAGGTTTCAAACTCAAAATCCTACTCTAAATTCCAAAGTGGATAGAGATAGAGAATGCAAAAAAAAACTGAAACTAGTGCTAATAAGGTGATGCACCAAAGGAGTGGTGAGCATTTCTTACTTCTGTAGATTGACACAGTTCATAAAAATGCAACAAAACTTCATGCACAAACTGATAACTGTAATGGAGGGTCAGAAATGAATCAAACAACACAAACAAAGGATTAAAACTCATTCACAGAGCCTGTATTGTCATTTTAACATCAAAAACCACTTGCATTACAACACCTAAGAGGAAAAATAGGTTATAGTCTTGGAAAAGGTCTAATTTTTCAACAAAATCACTTTCTAGGTGAAAGAGGGAGCCTGCAATACATAAAAATGTTCAACCCTTTGAAAATGAGCCAAATCTGGGTTTTACAGTGCAAACCACAACCCCAAGAGAGAGAAACGTGGGAGAGCTTCAACCACCGACCAAAAATGTAGTAAAATAGCATGGGCATCCTTACAGGCCCATCCCTTGACATTTTTCGCCATGCTAGGAGAGAATGCAAGCCATTCTTCATTAAAAATGGTGGTTGAAACGTCATTTTTGTCCATGACCACGTGCCAGAGTCATTTTTCAATTTTATCTCTCTAAAATCCATCAAAATGAAAAAGTGATGCTAGAATCTTGTGGATAATTTCACCAGATTTCCATTGATATAAAGAACGTGAAAAACGAGCTCTAGATCGAAAGATATGGCCGTTTGAAATTTTAGGGCAAAACAGGGCCAAATCGGATTGGCGGGCAAAATTTTTAAATTTTCCACTTTTTGGTCATTTGGAAAATTTTCCAAAATTTCCCGTGCTCGCCATTCTGGGTGCCATGTGGCATGTTTTGATTAGGTGCGGGCCTTTAATGCTTCATTTTCCATTGTTTTTCCCTTTGGAAAATTTTCCAAAAAATCCCCACCAGGCCAATGATCTGAGGACACGTGGCACGTGTTGATTGGGCGTGGGCCTGTCCTCCTAAATTTTCCATCACTGTTTGATCCATATTTTGACCCGGACACATGGAAAAACATGATTCACTGTGGGCTTTACCCTTCGAATTTTCCTTGCGGGCTTGTCTTGAGTTTTTGCCGCCACCTAACATGTGGCACAATTCCATTGGCTCGCGCTTGGGGGCGATTTTTCCTTTGAAATTTCCTTATTTTTCCCTTGGGAAAATTTCCCAAATCTCTCCTCCGCCTTGGCTGTGCGGGACACGTTGCACAATTCCATTGGCTCGCACTGGGGGTGATTTTTCCTTTGAAATTTCCTTCTTTTTCCCTTGGGAAAATTTCCCAAATTCTCCCCGCCTTCCGCTGGTCCGATGCCATAGGACACGTGGCACAACGTGATTGGGTGCGGACCCTTCCTCTAAAACTTTCCATGGCACCACACTTAGTCAAAATTTTCAATTTTCTCCCCTTGGACACGTGGCGGGATCCGATTCGCTAGCAGGTATGCGGGGAAAATTTTCCCTTTTGAAATTTTGCCAAACACTTGGTAAAAAACCAAGTTTTTTTCCAACCCCCACCACTTCCTTGGACACGTGACACCATTTCATTGGCTGCGGGCCTTTCAAGGGAAAATTTCCCATGAAAAATCCATCGAGCCATAACTTCAAAAATACATGGAGTTAGGAGGAAAACTTTACCTTTCTGGAAAGCTGAGAAGGAGCTCTATCCAATGGTGCCATTTCTAGAAAGTTTTGAGTGCTGAAAAGTAGAAAATTATGACTTGAGGCACAAGAGAGGGAAGAATGTAAGGATTTAGCCACAAAATGTGCAAGGGGAACATTTTGGATAACAATTTTGGCGACTCAGAGGATCATCTCGCACTGCTAGATGAAGTTAACAGATTACTGAAGAAATCCATTGGGCATGGAGTCATCGAATTCTCTGTTTGGTACCCTAAGCGGCTAGAACACTACAAGGAGGAAGATGGGGGTGGAACATCATCTCGATGTAAAGCAAGGCCTGCAAACACATTTTCAGAATAACAAGCTTGTGCCAAAGCACTTAGGGAAAGCAAACTAATCTACAGCAAAACAATGTGCACAAGCACTTGGAGGAATGAAAATCTAAGCTAATATGTACAAGGTGGAGAATTTCCTTCAATAGAAATGCTTTAGATGGATTCCATTGACTAGAATCTGCAGTTCTTCACCATCTAATGAAGACAATTGGAAAGCATTGTTGTCCTTGCACTTTGTGACCATGTATGGGCCACTCCAAATGGCATCAAATTTTGAATGCCTTCCTAGTTTTGCTCTATCTACATCCCATTTTAACACTAGATCTCCAACTTGGAAAGATCTATTCTTGGCCTTCCTATCAAAGGTCTTCTTGATCAAGGCTTGATCCTTCTCCATTGCTTGGGATGCTTGATTTCTGATTTCTTGGAGCTCCATCAATTCTACATATCTGACTTCCATGGGCTCAAACTCCAACAACTCCAACTGTTTCATGAATTCCAATGTTGGCAACTCAAGTGACATGGGTAAAATTGCCTCTCTCCCATAATCAAGCTTAAATGGGAGTTACCTGTAGATCTTTTAGGAGTTATCCTATCAACCCATAAGGATGATTTCAACTTAGTATGCCAAGACCTCTGATTTTCATCAAGAGTCCTCCTAATGATCCTCAACAAGTTCTTGTTTGTAGATTCAACCCGGCCATTACCCTGAGGGTAATAGTTTGATGAAGTGCTTAGGTAGATCCCATTCTTGACAGCCCATTCAGTCACCTTGGACCCAATGAATGCCAATGCATTATCTAATATTATTGTAGTAGGTATGCCAAATCTGGTTGCTATTCCCTCATATAAGTCTAGGATGTTAGATTCATTTACTTTTTTGAGTGCTCTGTGCTTGATCCACTTGGTGAAGTAATCTTTGGTCATCAAAATCCATTTGTGCCCCTGGCTTGAATTGAGATTAATGAATCTAATGAAGTCCAAACCCCATTGCATGAATGGTTGGTCAACTGAAAAAGATGTAATGGAAGGGCAGCCAACCTCTCTTTACCCGTGAAGAATGCACAATTCTTGCACCTCTTGATCCATGCATAACAATCACTGAAAATTTTGGGCCAATAATAGCTAGCCCTCATGATATTTAGAGCTATCACTCTTGGTGCAAAATGACCACCAGCTGGTCCATCATGGAACTCTTCCAACACTCTATGAATCAGATTCGTAATAATGCATCTCAGCAGCACTCCATTCACATCCCTTTTGAACAAAACACCATTAACAAGGGCATATGGGATAGCTGCAATGAAGTGTCTTCTTTTGGTTTTGTTCATCTCGGAGGGCATAGACTGTGCTTAGGAAGTGCATTATGTCTTGGTTCCGTAAAGGAGTGAGAACACCATTATTTTCCTCTTGAGTGCTTCCTTGCTCATGGTTGTCTTGTAATGCCAAAACAGCCTCCTTCTCATTGCATGCTTCCTTTTGTTTGCTTAAAATCAGCTGCTCACACAATCCTTTTCCTCTGACCAACTTGGTGACTTTGATCTCAATGTCATACTCCATGACACGAGTAATCCAACCTGCTCTCTTTTCATTCAAGTCTTTGTTGAGGAGGAAGTCTTTAACTCCCACATGAGAAACCAGCAACTGAACCTTGTTGTTTGAAACTAAATGCTTGAATTTCTTCAAGCTTCTGATTACTGCAAGAACATGCTTTTCAATGAAAGAATATCTCACCTCATAATCCTCCAGATTTGGTTGAAGAAAGCAATTGGCTACTCATCATTGTCTTTGTTCTGTTGTACCAAAATTGCAGAAATAGTATCATCACCCCCAAATGCATAGAGGATGAAATCCTTGGAGAAATATGGGTTAATGAGAGTTGGGGCTTGAGAGATGGCTTCTTTGATTGCTTCAAAACTTTCCTTTCCCTCTGTTATCCATTTGAAAGCCATTCTTTTCTTCAACATCTTGGTGATAGGCTTGACTAGGGCTACAAAATTTGGGACAAACCTCCGGACAAAATTTATTCTCCCCAAGAAACTTTGAAGGGCCTTCTTGTGGCTTGGCAATGGTAGTGCTCTTATGGCTTTAACTCTTTACGGATCAATTGCTAATCCTTCTTTGGAGACAATGTGGCCAAGGTGTTTTCCTTCATGGGCTAGAAAAATACACTTTTTAGGATTCAAGGATACTCCAAATATTCTACACCTTTGGAACACTTGTCTCAAATGAAAGAGGCGGTCTCTGCATTTTTGAAAACACGGTGATATCATCAAGATATATCAGCACAATTTTTTAATCAAAACCTTGAACACCATGTCCATTACCCTTTGGAAAGTAGCTCCAGCATTGGATAACCAAAATGGCATCTTCATGTATGCATAAGTTCCCCATTTGGTTGTAAAGGTTGTCTTGAACTAATCCTCTTCTTTCACCATAATCTGATTATACCCTGAATAGCCATCAAGTAATGAAAACCTCTCAGAGCCGGCAACAACCTGTAAAATCTGCTCCATAGAAGGAAGTGGATAATGATCCTTGAGAGATGCTCTATTCAAATCTCTAAAGTCAACACACAATCTGATTTCCCCACTCTTCTTTCTAACTGGAACCAAGTTGGCCACCCAACTAGAATGCTTGATAGGGAATATGATTCTTGATTCTATCAACTTATTCAATTCCTTTCTCATGAGAGGCTCCATGTGTGGATTGACTGGCCTTTGTTTTTGTCTGATGGGTTTAGTACTTGGATCCAATTAAATGGTGTGTTGAGCTAACTTGGGGTTGAAACCTTTCAAATCTTCATAGCTCCAGGAAAACACATTAGGGAATTATTGACAAAGTTGTATGAACTCATACCTTTCTTGTTCAATTGTCATCTTACCAATTTGGAGTGATTTGCCTTCTTCCACCGAGATGGACACTGAATCTTCTCCCTTGACTTGAATGTTTTCTTTCTCCTTCCTAAATTGATCATTAGGATTGAAAATGGACTCCAAAGTAATAAGTCCCTTTGGAAGTTTGTTGGTTCTCAACTGTACCACTTGGTCACCATACTGCTGCTCCAACTTTTCCTGATTTTTAGCTAAGAACTCAGCCTCTTCTTGTAAGAAATGGATGATTTGCTGATCATTTTCAAACACTTTCCAACTTACATTGTTGTCTAGTACTGAAGGCCTCACAATCACATGGATGTTTGGTTGTACCTTGTCCTTTTGAATGCTTTCAAAAACGTCAAAGGCTGCCCCAACTGCTGCAAGCCTGTCAACAACTTGGTTCTCTTTTCTAGGAATGGATTTTATGCCAAAGCCCTCAAAATCTTCAATGAGGTCCCACACCCTGTTTTTGTAGCACTTGAGTAGATCATTCTTGACAGCATGCTACCCCTTAACTTGGTTGACAATCAACTCACTATCACCAAAGACTTGCAAGTTCTTTATCCCTCTCTTGATTGACCAATGCAATCCTTGTATCAAAGCTTCGTATTCAGCAGTGTTATTAGAGCATGCAAACTGAAATCTAAAAGCTGAATAATACTTAACTCCTTGAGGGGAAACCAACATAGCTCCCCCTCCTGCACCTTGTCTACTCCTTGATCCATCAAAAAAAAACTGCCATACCTCATTGTCATCCTTGTGGTCTGGCTTGGTGATGCTAGGAATAGGCTGATTTTCTTCATGCATGCAATAGACTCCTAACTCAGATTCTTCTATTTCTTGATAAGGATCAAAATCATGCACCTTATTTTCCCATTCATCAAGAGTTAGATCTAGGATGCTTCCTACCTTGGTGTTAGTTTCATCAGTGCTTGGATAATCCTCTTGATCAAACACTGAACAATTGGTATTGATCTGACTTGGAGTGTAAGGCTCAATGTGAAAGTTTGCAATAGGTTCAGATCTGATTGTGGCCTTGGTTCCATATCTTGTTCTAAACAACATGTGTGACCAATCAGTAGATAAGTAGCCTCCTATCTTGGTTGTGAAATCCCTTGACAAACATAGGGAAAAGAGTGGTGGAAGGTCTATTACTGAGACATCTTGTAGAACAACAACATTGGGACAGGCATGCAAGGTAAGACTCAATTTTTTTATCACTCCAAATGTTATTCTGTTATCCCATCCAATTGCACTACCCCTTTGGATATGACTTCATACTGAATTCCCAACTGATCAGCTATTTGCTTAGGAATTACTGAACTACTTGCTCTAGAATCAATCATGTAATTGTGTACTAATTGGTTTCCAATGATCAATGAAACATAGAATGGAGGGGCTTCAACATTTTACCTTGTTTTCCTTCATGATTCCCTTTAGGTGGGCAACATTTGTGAGCACCTTCTCTTGTGTTTGGACTTGCTGATTTGAAGTTGACTGATCCTTCATGGCAGCTTGTAGCAAATCTCTCTCGCCCGGGATAGATAGTGATTCCCACATTGATATGTTTACATTTGTCTTCTTCATCTGATCAATGATGTTGAATGGAGATGAAGCATCTCTTTGCTGTCCCTTGGCCTACACATTTATTCCTTGCATATGGGTAGCAACAACTAGTGTTTGAGTTGGCCTAGGAGCTGTTTTAGGCAGCCCTTGTGTGTTTGGAACTGAATTTTGTTTGCCAATAATTGGTGGGGTGATAGAAAATTGTGGATTACTTGGAGCCAATGGATTCTCTTCACCCAAATTTCTCCTTTTTGACCTTGTGTTGGCTGCAACACTTTGGAGAACCGTTTGATTCATGCCACAAAAATCCTCTGCCTACCAGTTTACAAGTGTAGTATCATTTGGAGCTGATTGCTGTTGGAATGTTTTTTGTTCTTTGGTTATTTCCTTGACTACCTTCACCCTCCACGCTAGTTATAGTCACCATTAATGCTTGATTCAAGGCACCATTGAAGCACATAGACTGGTTGTGAGGCTCATTGCATGGGAAACACCAATCATACTCTTGAACTATGTTGTTTTGCAGATCGACACTAATGCCTTAGAGGCAGATATAGCATTAGGATTGTAGGGTTGAAATGGTTTGTTGGCAGGAGGTCTTGCTTGGTTTAAAATTGCAACTGGATTGGGTGGTCTTTGAGGTTGGTATGGCTACCTGTTAGGCTGAGCTTGAGGCTGGAAAGAAGGTCTAAAGCTTTGGGCTTGCTGCCTTTTGAGTGTAACCAGCTCATTGCCTAGATTTTGCAATTGCTTCATGACTTCTTGAAGTTCATTTGAGGCACTAGAAGATGAAGTAGAAGCTTCACTTAAATTCTGATTTCTAGGAGTGGGAATAGGAGCTAAATTAGGCACTTGGCTAGTACTTGGGCTCTCTAAACTTGGAAACAATGGCATTGGAGGCCTAGGAGCTAGCTTGCCAACTTGAATCAAACAATTTTCAGCTCTAATGGCAATGCTATAAGCAACAGGGATAGTTGTGCCTCCCATGGATTGAATTAACATAGAAATATTAGAATTTAAAGCTTTAAGGTAATATAGAAAAGCACCTTCTACTGTTGGCCTTACTACCACTAGAATTCTCTCCCAAGTCATTTGAAATATGAAGTTGAAGTCAATTAGTTGCTCATTGGGAGCTCTCTTGATGGTTGTCAACTGCTCCAAAAGGGACAAGTTGTCTCCCTTTTCTCCAAACTACTCATGGAGGGCTATACATAGCTGGTTCCAATTTTGGATAGAACCTGAGGCAAGACTCTTGAACCATTGCAAAGATTTCCCTTTGAATGAAGATGTCAGTAGTTTGACAACAACTTGCATCTCATTGATCTCATGGATTGCACAAATATTGGTAATATCCTTAACATGATCACCAGGAGTGGTATGATTTTCTCCAGTAAAGTATGGGATGTTCTTCAATGTCGGAACCGGGATTGGATTCTATGCATTGAGAGCAAGTGGGCTTGCCGGTGAAATTGACATAGGGGTTGTTTGTGCCATTCGATTGGCCTTAGAATCCTTGTGGATTGAATGAAAGGCCTACCAGGTGGAGGAGTTGATAGAGTTCTGTCTAGTGGAGATGGAGACCTTTGAATTCTCCTCCCTCTTTGCCTTCTTCTTGGAGATAAATGCAGATACTCAAACATCACTTTTTCTTCTCTAACTCTTGACCTTGTAGTGATTCTTCTCATGAGTTTTTAGGCCTGCACTGCTAAAACCAGCTGATTCTTCTTCCTTAGAGTCGCCAAATGTGCAATTTAGGGATCTTTAAAGCAAGAAACTTGCAACAAATGCACATCAATTTGTTGCAATGAAGATGAAGACCTCTAAGGTCCCACCAGGCATGCCAAAACTGTTGTTGCAAATCAGCAGCACCCCTGGATGTTGATCAGACTTCTAGTTGACATCTTGGGCATCCAAAGTGTGATTACACAACATTGAATCCTCTCTCTCGAAGTGTGGGACTTGGAAAAAATGGGAGAGGAATCTCCAGATTAGAGGCTGGTTCGTCGGCTCCTCCGATCGAGATATATCACTTACAAGTTGCATAGGTTTAAAACTCAAAATCCTACTCTAAATTCCAAAGTGGACAGAGATAGAGAATGCAAAAAGAAACTGAAACTAGTGCTAATAAGGTGATGCACCAAAGGAGTGGTGAGAATTTCTTACTTCTGCAGATTGACACAGTTCGTAAAAATGCAACAAAAATTCATGCACAAGTGATAATCAGTAATGGAGGGTCGAAATGAATCAAACAACACAAATAGAGGATTAAAACTCATTCAAAGAGCCTGTATTGTCATTTTAACATCAAAAACCACTTGCATTACAACACCTGAGAGGAAAAATCAGTTAGTCTTGGAAAAGGTCTAATTTTTCCACAAAAATCACTTTATAGGTGAAAGATGTGAGCACGTAACAGATTTGATTAAATCAACACAGAAAGATATTCTATTCAGCATATCCATCATATTACAAGAACCCATATAAATAGGAATATAGCTCTCCTATGATTTAGGAGGTAGCTATAACAAAAATCTAACCTACGTGAGTTGTTAAAACTCATTCACCTGTATTTGTTATAAGTTGTTTTATATAACAACTATATAACAAAATACTAACATATTTACAAACACAATATTACATGATAATAATTACTAACGTAATTATTATTTACCAATGGAGCACTAATAGATTGATTTCCTAACATTCCCCCCCTTAGTGCGAACATGGGGAAAACCTACCTTTGTACTTGCACCTGCTCATGATCTGGTGATTTTCACAGGATGATCACAAACCTCAAGGATGGTTTTGCAAATGGTTGACCAAAAACGAGAATGGTGGTTTTGCAATTGGTTTACCACAAACCACAAAGTGATGGTTTTGCAAATGGATTACCAACAACCAAGAATGGTGGTTTTGCTATTGGTTTACCACAAACCACAAATGAAGGTTTTCAAGTGGTTTACCTACAACCACATCATGATATGCAAAGTACTATTCTTATCCCTCATCACATCTCACTGCAGGGAATAACATAGGAAATTCGATGAAATTTGTTGCTCATACATACATAGAAAAAGCTAACATACTGGAAATGGAACATTGGATCATGTTCCCCCCCTCAATGTGAAATTTCCACTTATTGAAAACAAGATCACTGCAAACTGAAGCAAACACACAACTGAAAACAAATGCCACCAAATCATCTATGCGGCCCCATCGTTGGCGACTGACGAGAGGTCGCTAAATGACCTCCAACCTCTGTTTGCCTCCATCCTCCAGTAGATGGCTGCTAACTCAGCCGGATGTGATGATGAGACTTAATAACATGCCTTGAACGTCGGATTCCACCGAAAATGCGTTCGTAAGGCAATTTTTTTATTTTGACAATTTTCCTAATAATCACCTAAATGACGATAATAAAATGACACAAATATATTTTTGACACTTTGACTTTGACTATTTCAACTTGGATGAATCTTTTGACAAATAACATTAACAATAACATGACTCTTTTAAGACAAATGTGACTAAACTTATGAAGAATAATAACTCTAACAACATCCAATTAAATATTGGATTTAATAAAAGACACTCACTAAATAAATGACTTTTTATCTTGATGGACATACATGACACATTATAAAATAACCTAAAGTATTCAGTTATGACACTTTACAAACATAGAGAGACAATGAAATAAAAGACAAATTACATATGGACAAATAAATGGAGGCTATACGTGGAGACTCAATCAAATTACACGGACTATAAAAACATAAGATATATAATTAAATAAAACAAGACTTGAACTTCTAGATGGAACCTATAAAATAAGCTTTAGCCAAAAACTTAAAAATGTCTCAAACTTCAAAACTTATGACGGACTTTGTAATGAATCTGAAAGTAATTTGACAGCAACAACATACGTGGCATATCTGCGCATGGAAATATGGAGACACGTTTCAAACTTGGAGAAAAAATGGTGCATAGAACCTTTGATGAAGTCGGCAGGAGCTAATGGAGCTCGGATTTGCATGGATCAAGAGCCAAACGTGCCAAATCAACTGAATTTAGAAGTTTCTGTCAAAACAAGAATCTGCAGGAACTCTAGTGACAGGTACGATGCAAAATATGAGACCGGGTCTTCAACAAAGAATATGCACACTCTCCACATGCAAGGAACGACCTCTCAGAGTAGAACAAAATTTTGAAGTCGATGATATCCAAATATTGTTTATAGCATAAAATATCTGGAAGACACGTGGATGTAAAAATGGTGAGATCTGCAGGCATGTGATATCTTAGTCACACCACAATTTTGGCAAGCCTTTGACAGTCATTGATACAGTTTTGAGTCGTGTAAAATAAACACAAAATCAGGCCATCAAGTGGAGATATCTGTCTGAGGAACCATATACCAGTTCTGAGCTTGCATGCAGCAACCAATGAAAGGAAAATATTTATAAAAACATCATGAATCCTTCAGAATTGGCAGAATTGATTGATCTATTTGAACGGCGATCCACGAATTTTGGAATATTAAAAACTTGTTGGAGAAAATGCCTATGCACAGATCTTAGTATACAAAATACGCACCCTGGGACGATTTCAATGCCAAATAAAAGAGCTCGGGCGAGTCAAAACCTTCTCAACCAAAACATTTGCCTTCTCTACAAAAAGTGCGATCAAGAGAGATGATAAATGAACTCTGTATTTTTTTCAATATAAAAATCACCATATCACTGCGAATATCCTATGCAAACTAAACTTCCCGTGAAGACATTTTACAATTAAAAAAACTCTTTTTCACAGAGGCATTAATCTTCCTCATCAGGAGGAGAAAATCACATGACAACCGCCCTATTTTAATTCTTCCATTACTCAGCTCGCTCTGATACCAAATGTGAGCACAGAACCAGATTTGATTAAATCAATCACAGGAAGATATTATATTCGGAATATCCATCATATTACAAGAACCCATATAGATAGGAATATAGCTCTCCTATGATTTAGGAGGCGCTTATAACAAAAATCTAACCTACGTGAGTTGTTAAAACTCATTCACTGTATTTGTTATAAGTTGTTTTATATAACAACTATATAACAAACTACTAACATATTTACAAACACAATATTACATGATAATAATTACTAACGTAATTATTATTTACCAATGGAGCACTAATAGATTGATTTCCTAACAAAAGAGGGAGCCCTGCAATACATAAAAATGTTCAACCCATTGAAAATGAGCCAAATCGGCTTTTTACAAAGGCAAACCACGACCCGGGAGAGAGAAACGTGGGAGAGCTTCAACCACCGACCAAAAATGTAGTAAAACAGCATGGGCATCCTTACATGTGCCCATACCCGACATTTTTCGCCATCTTTGGGGAGAATGCGAGCCATTCTTCATTAAAAGGTGGTTGAAACGTCATTTTTGTCCATGACCACACACCAAAGGCATTTTTCAATTTTCTCTCTCCAAAATCCATCAAAATGCAAAAATGACCCTAGAATCTTGTAGATAATTTCACCATATTTCCATTGATATAAAGAACGTGAAAAACCGAGCTCTGGATCGAAAGATATGGCCGTTTGAAATTTTAGGGCAAAACAGGCCAAATCAGATTGGCGGGCAATTTTTTTAAATTTTCCACTTTTGGTCATTTGGAAAATTTTTCAAAAATTCCTGTGCTCCACCATTATGGGTGCCACATGGCATGTTTTGATTGGGCGTGGGCCTTTAATGCTTCATTTTCCATTGTTTTTCCCTTTGGAAAATTTTCCAAAAAATCCCACTGGGCCACTGATCTGAGGACATGTGGCACGTGCTGATTGGGTGCGGGCCTGTCCTCTTAAATTTTCCATCGCTGTTTGATCCATATTTTGACCTAGACACGTGGCAAAACGTGATTCATTGCTGTGGGCTTTACCCTTCGAATTTTCCTTGCGGGCTTGTCTTGAGTTTTTTTGCCGCCACCTGACACGTGGCACAATTCCATTGGCTCGCGCTTGGGGGCGATTTTTCCTTTGAAATTTCCTTCTTTTTCCCTTGGGAAAATTTCCCAAATTCTCCCCACCTTCCACTATTCTGGGACACGTGGCACAATTCCATTGGCTCGCGCTTGGGGGGGTGATTTTTCCTTTGAAATTTCCTTCTTTTTCCCTTGGGAAAATTTCCCAAATTCTCCCCACCTTCCGCTGGTCCGATGCCATAGGACACGTGGCACAACATGATTAGGCGTGGGCCCTTCCTCTAAAATTTTCCATGGCACCACACTTAGTCAAATTGTAGACATCTAAATTTGATTATCCAATCTGGTGTCCTTGTGCGCGTTGCTCTCTCAAGTAACCTGGGCACATTTATATCACCACTATCCCCTTGGGATATTATTCGATTTGTGATTTAAACACCTATCCTAAGTTTAATCCACCCCATTATGTCTTACTCCGTGAGTAATTAAATATTAACTATTTAATTACACCTCTTCACATGTATCCTAACCACTTATCTACCCCATATTTATCCTATCTATGTATCACCCCTATTTCTCCTCTTCCCCAAGCGGGATATTTCCCGTAATTGAGGTGGAGGGATAACTCTTATCTTTCCGAAATCGTTCATTTCGGCCGTCTCGGAGTCCTTCCATGATCGGCACGCTGATTTTTCTGGAGTGGCGCCGATTATAAATGGAAGCCGAACTCGATTACGGAAGGGGAGGAAACGAAAAAACAGAGAGAGAGAGAGAGAGATCGTGACACAGAGACACAGGTTGTAAGAGAGAGAACGAGAGATATTTTAGCATCAAGTGTATCGAATGAGAGTGGATCTTTTCCGAATCAATCCCTGAGAGGAGCACCATTACTCTGCTCTTATCACATCAACATCTCACGTCTCCATTGATTTTCTGGTGACTCTTTTCCTGCACCTAGCACGGGTGGAGTCTTGCTAGTATCTCTCCGGCCGTAGAGGTGACGTTGACGATCTAGCCTTCACTTTCCAATTTCCAAATCTTCTCACACTTCATCTTGGATCAACGCCAATCTATATCGATCGGCGTTGATACTGCATCGATCGACGTCGATTTCAAGCGATCGACGCCGATTATACCTAATCGGCGCGCGATCTCCTCAGACAGGTAAAAAGACACAGGTAACACAAATCTAGCTTTGTTTTTCACAGTTCCCTGTTTTCTGTTGCTTTTTGACTACTGTTTAGATTCTTTTTATTACTTTGATCAGAAAATCTAGTCCTATACGTACATCTTTTATCATGTATATTTCTTTACTTAATTGAAAACGTGGACTGACATCCGCCGAGGGAGCCTATCGCTTCCCGGATCCGCTTCTCGGGCAGTCCACTTAAATATCTTTTAACGTGGTCTTTTTCTGTCAAGCATCGATGTCTCGCAGGTTACTTGGATCTACTGTGCAGAATTGCTCGTGTGCGCCCGTCTTATCTACATCGGCTTCCTTATCCGTCTACATCTTTGGATCTTGTCCATCAGGTATCGATTTCATTGGAGTTTTTCAGGGTTTTTGTGTTTAGTTTGGTGCATTAACTTGGACAGGTAACAAGCGCGAAATCCTTGATATACATTCTGGCATGCCCGGTGGGACCCAACCAAAGTCCCTTATTGGTAAGTTCATTTCTTTTCTAGTTTTGAGCTTTGTTCTTTTTCTTCACAAATTTCTATCAGTTCTGCTTGAGCATTTCCTTTCATCGTTTTAATCTTGCTCTTTATGTGAAATTGTTATTTCCTTGAAATTTTTCTAGTTCCTTGAAATAGAAATTTCCGTTTCACCATTATCTGGATATATCTTTCTGGATTTTGTTTGGTGTTTTCTTAACCTCTCTTGCAGAGCACTTTGCTTGTTCGTGGGATTGTTCGAGGGAAGGGCTCAACAACGCGCTTTTTGAATTCCACACACCTTGGAGAGCTAAGTCTACAGGTATTTCTCTTTACGGTGTTTTCTCCTTTTTAGGAACTAAAAAAATAAAAATTAAAAAAAAAAAAAAATTCTTTGTTTGTTGTCTATCACATTCGAACATTTCAATTTTGGTGCTTAAAAATAATTTAATCGCATTTGGGAAAGAATCTGTTTGACTTGTCTTCATCGAAATCAAACACTTCGTTTTAAGTGCTTAAAAGGAACTCTTTCTTTGTCATTTCTGTTGTATGTTTTTCATCTAGTTTTAATTAGGCTGGAAAATTGATCAAAATCGGTAGTGACACTATTTGATTTTTATTTTTCACCCTTGCACACAAAGCCAAAATCATTAGGTGTAAAGCATTTAAACAAAAATTCTTTCCCTGGCCTCGCCTACTTGGAAGTGACATCCAAGAGGAAGAGCCTACGTGGTACTCGGGCCGTGCTATAAATTCATGGAAGTTCTGGTATATATTGGCAAAGCACCCGACTCCCTTATCACAGCGGTGTGTGAAGTGCGGGGGTAGGCCCCTATATCAAGCCACGTACCGGTCTTTTACTGAAGTGCCTTCGGGACTCCTCACCAAAACATCCCCCAAACCATCCTTAGTTTGGCTATCTGAATAGTTCCTGTTCTGAAAGGCCTTCCCTAATATTTTCTTTCTTAAAAGCATAAAAACTTAAAAGAGATAATCACCTACGCTGCTTGAATTGTCTGTGCATTAGTTAGGCCAATCTTCTTTTCTGCTTGTTTATGACGGTCATCACTCGGTTACAATCTAGAAGAATGGCTCAATTAGCCCCTTCTTCCTCCGAGATCACCACTAGTGTGGAGGTTTCAGCACCCCCCAGGTCTTCCTCGGGACCACTGTTAATTGGTTCCCCATCTTGGTCATATAATCCTTTTTATTAGGCCAAAGTAACCCCATCACGTCCAGCTTCCCCTAGTCCTTCAGAAATATCATATGCTTCTGACTCAGAGTATGTTCCTCATGGGATCCCGAATTTTAGGTGCTCCTCGATCGTAATCCGGTAGCCCTCATGGACTACCTAGTACACAAGTCTATTCAAATCTCGATCGGGGACCACCAATCCAGCAAGTGTACGATTATGCTCGTGAACCATCCCGAGGCCTTTGTAGAACAGATTAGCATCATCTCTCTACTTTGGAGCCACGGAGAAGGGCGGTGCCCCCTGTGCCTCCTTTTTCTCTTCCACTGACCATATTGACTAGTTCTCAAATAGTCTTACCTATTCCTAACACCGCAGTTACCTCGAATATTCCACAACCTACTTCTGAGAGGTCCTCTGCTCTGGCTATAATGAGTGCGTCTGTGCACCCGCATATTGCTGTTAATTCATCTATGCCCTCCATCGTGTCCCAAGGTCAGTACCCCTTTATGAGTCAACCCCCTCCGACTAGTCCGTTGGTTTCCTGCTTCTCGTCCTCCAGTGGGTCCTTCTTCCAATGTTCTAGCAATAGTGACCTTCACCCATCCTCTAGCATCGGCGCCCTTAATGCCTAATCCGGCAGTAGAAAGCCTCTTTCAGGTCTTGTTCCCCAATATGTCCAATCAAATCGGCACCCATGTTCCTCAATCTGTCCGATTGATCAACAAGCATAGGATTCCACCAATCACGAGCTCCGTCCATCATCTAACCTTCATTTTCTCAACCACTTATTATCTCACAGCCTACCTATACACAAGCTCCTTCACAAAGAAATACCCCACCAAGTGTCACCCAGAATGCCACGGTTACTCCTCTTATCATCCTATCAATCAACAAATGAATCCCCCGTTGACACCTCAACAACATCCACCATTTGCTTCTTATGTAGGACATGCCAGTGTGCCTCCTCCTCAATCTGACGTGGTTCAAATTCTTTTCAAGAAAATCGCAGACTTGGAAGCCTCCACAAAAGGGGCTCGTCCTTCATACTCCTTTGAAGAAGTGTGTAATGAACCCATTCACCCCTCAGTGGCTTTTAAGCCTTATCCTCCCCAATGGGAACTTCCTAAATTTTCAAAATTTCATAGTCGAGAGGACCCTCAACAACATTTGCGAGCATTCAAACATGCTTGCTACCTCATAGTCCAGGATCAGGAGCTTATGCTCCGTACTTTTCCTATGTCTCAAAGACGTCCGCTTTAGAATGGTACAATAACATTCCTCAACATTCCTTGTTTTCTTTCTCTCAATTTGATTTTTGTGGAAAACTTTTCAATAAATATCGCGCATAAGATCTCGATTACAGATCTTTATAACATTCACAATTCGATGATGAGTCTATTGCAGACTTTGTCGCTCATTGGAGAGGGATAATCAACCAATTGTCTTTCTCCCTTCCTCAATCCCAACAGATCGAGTTGTTTACTCGATCTTGTGCTAATCATATTTCTTCCACTTTAAGGATCCAGACTTTTCATACATTTGAAGAAGCCTTTACGATGGCACGCAAACTTGAATCTCGCGCCATTGAACAAGGGAAGCTAAAAATTCGCTCTAAATCTAAACCAGATTTTTCTCGATTTACCAAATCAAATCCTTCCACTTCTAAAGACAGGAATCAGGGATCCACCAATGCTATCGTATTAAAAACACCATGAAGATACCCATCATCTTCTCGAAAAGGGACTTCATCATCTCGATCTTTTACTTCATTGGGGGAATCATATGCTTCTATCACGAAAAAAATGTTGGAAGTTCACATGATCGAACTTCCCCCCATTAGGAATATTGATGAAAGCCAAGAACATCCATTCTGGTATAGGGAAAATGACTTCTGTCATTATCATAGAACCAAAGGTCATGACATTGAACGATGTCAGACCTTCAAAAATCTTGTCCAGAAATTCATTGATAAAGGCGAGCTCATTCTAGATAACCCAAATGCTCCCCCAAATCAAGCACTGGATGTCTTTAAACAACCTTTTCCCAATCATTCCCAAACCATGATGCTTCAGAGTCTCAAAAACCAAACACTCATACTATCAGCTTCATCTCTACGGAAGATTCTTCTTCTAAAACTAATCCATTTGCGAACACATCGACCGAATCGAATCTCCTTCCACTTTGTCAATCGGCCGGGATTCCACCATCTTCAGATAGCCCATCTTTGAATATTCCAACATTGTTAGATATGGATTCACCTCTCTCTGCTTCTTTGTCTGATCTCCCGTCCATACCCAAGACTGTATCATCCTCACCTGTCTCATCATCAAACATTCTTTCACTACTTGAGACAATTACATCCCTTCGAGTTTCCACTGCAAATACATCTACTTTTGTTTCTCCCATTCTCGCTGCGACTATGCCCCTGGTAAACGTACCTATAATTGTGCCAACTTCGACGGAAGCATCTTCGATTTTGACTCTTCCTGTCTCCTTTCCTACAGTAGTTTCACCCATAATTACTGCACCAGAAGTAGTCCCCTCGCAAGGAACTGCTTCTTCATCACTCACTTCTTCCATCACTAATGTTACTTTGCCTATTAAGGGAAAATCTAAAGAAGTAGCACCAACACCTATACGCTCGGTTCCTGAACTTAGACCGAGACAACCGAAATCTAACGTTGCGCCATCAGTACCTCCCCATTTGCTTCCCCCGAAAAGGTTACAATCACCTTATGCGGTTGAAGTTGTCACCATCCCTGAAAAAGGAAAGCCCATATTTCGAACCATCAAGACTCTTGGTGCTTTCCCACAAAAATCTCTCTCTACGCCTCATAAAAGATTGGATTAGATTAAGTGGGTGGTTTGAAAATGTGGGCAAGATTAGGTGGATGGTTTGAAAATGTGGGCAAGATTAGGTGGATGGTTTGAAAATGTGGGCAATATTAGGTGAGTGGGGGCCACGAAGAATGGGTGAGGATTTGAATTATATTTTTAATTCATAAGTGGAGGATTTTAGGTGAGTGGGGACCACGAATGGTGGGTGAGGATTTGAATTTGAATTTTTAATTCAATAGTGGAAAAACATGGAGAATAATGACATGTTGTGAGGATTAGATTATTTTTAGATTTGGAAATGGATAATTAATCAAATTATATTTGATTAATTCGAAGTGTATTTTTGTGGGAAATGAGGAAGGGAAATTAATTGATTTAGGATAGATGTGAAATTGGGGTGTCTACATTTGCCCCTCTTTGGAAGGGTACTATGAAAGTAGTGTCCTTTCAAAGAAAGTAGACAGTGTTTGCGAGAATCGAAAAGGAGGTGAAAGGATGTGATAATGGGGAATGCCGAGAAAAAATGAAGGGTGAAGGGTGGGTAGTGATGGGGAAAGGCAAGGAGACAGATCATCCTTAAGAGGGACTCTTAAGTGAGATCGCCATGCTGGGTGAGTGGTTAAGTAAGATTGCCAAGCAGAGGAGGGTGATAGTGGTGGTAAAAAGATGTGATGATGGGGAATGAAGAGGAAATATGGTGGTGAGATTGGAGAGTGATGGGCGAGTGTAAGATGACATGTCATGCTTAAGAGAATCTCTTAAGTAAGATCGTCATACTGCTGGAGAAGTTTCGTAGGGTCACCCAACCGGCAGGGATGATATGCAAAGAGAAAGACAAAATGATATTGGGAATAGGGGTGGAATGGTAGGGTGAAGAAGATGATCACGATGAGAGGTGGGAGAAATAAGATGGGCGAAATATGATGGGATGGGGGAAGGCCACAGGACAGATCAACCTTAAGTAGAAGTCTTAAGTAAGATTGCCATGCGGCTGGGATGGTTAAGTAAGATCGCCAAGCTGAGGAAGAAGGATGATGTTAGAGTTGGTGGGAATAGGGTATGACAAAATGGACTGAAGGGGAACCCTCAAGTGAATTTTCCATACTACGAGAGCGTGTAAGTAGGATGACCTAGGCATAAGGTGGATTTGGGGAAGGATGAGAAAAGAGTGAGTGAGGTATGCCGAAGTGGTATATGATATGAGATGAGGTGATAATAAGAAATAAAGGACACAAAGGAGTATAACATGAATGGATGAAGGAATATATGTAGTGGAGGGTGGAGAGTGTGAGGGGAATCCTTAATTGGGATGCCCACGTGGTGAGAGTAATGATGCAGGAATGGGAAGTAGAAGAGGTGGAGTTGGAAGATGTGTTTGGTGGTGATGGTTATTTGATGAGAGGGCATGTGGTGAAGAAGCTTCTACAGCGGGAAGATCTTAGGGAGAGGGTAAACCTCCACTGAGGATTCCATATAGAAGGGGTTATTAAGTAAGATTGTCAAGCGGGAAGAAAACGGGTGAAAGGAAAGAATACCAATGGGTGAGAGGGGACAGGAATGGTGAGAAGGGTAATATGGGTATAAGCGGCGGAGGAGTAAAAATGAGAAGTGAGAATGAATGGATCAAATACATGGTGATCATGGTGGGGGAGAAGGAGCTGCTGGATAGTGAATGCTACTTGAGAAAGATCGTCAAGTAGGATTCGCAAACTGCAACGGTGATCAAGTAAGATTCGCAAACTGGAGAATGCATTAGTATGGGTGAATGGATGGGGTGCAAAGTAAGATGTTGATCATGCAGGAAGATACTCACGTGACGAAAAGCATCTTAATTTTAATATAGCACATAACAGGATGCATCGTGATATAAAAGATCGGGATGACTAGAGCGTAATATGCGTGATAGCATAGACGGGGGCCATCAAAAAGGTTTGATGCCCCGATGACGATATGCAAATGGAAGATAGCATAGACAAAGGCCATCAAGAAAGTATGATGCCCGATACGACATGCAATCGAGATAACATAAGAATATTACAGAGAGAACACTAGGATATATAAAATCAAGATGCCCCCTATAATATATTAAGATACAAGAAAGCAATTAATAATTTGCCACTAATAATGCAACACAAGAACTAGTAAACATGTCCCTAACGTGTTCCACGGTGATGATTGATTAGATGTGCCCCAAGCAGAGGTACAAAGGATTGGGTCATCTCGCCTCAAACAAGGAAACAATGAGAGCGGATTTTCCCAAGCGAGGATTCACGCAAGGAGAAGTGGTTTGAAATTGGTAGTCATAAGGTGGTTGGACAATTTTTTTGGGATAATAGTTCAAAGGATGAATTGTGTTGCTTATTGAGTTTTTACGATTTTGTGGATGTTTTTGGTCTTTTGAAAATTTTGCAAATGTTTTTGTATTTTGGATATTTTCTAATGTTTTTGTTTTTAGATTTTTGGATTTTCTAATATTTGGTTTTGAATTTTATAATTTTTTAGATTTTTGGAGATTTTTGAATGTTTTTTTTTTTTTTTTTTTGACAATATTCCAGCAACGCGGTTCTACAGAAAACAAATTAGTAGTTATCCTGCAAATGAAATGTTAGAAAAGTGATCGTGGTTGTTTTTGATTTGCCAGATCGCTCAAAGGCGCAGGAAAAGAGCATACACAACCAACGACCAAACAAATATTAAGAATATGACAAAGGAAAATAATTATTAAAATGACAGTTGAAAAACAAAGCTAGGGGATCCTGCAATGTTAGAACAAGAAACTAAAAAAAATTGTGACCGTTTCTGATTTTCTAGATCGCTTGAAGGCGCAAGAAAAGAGCATACGCGGATACAATTGAAATAGTTTTTGTTAAAAAAATAAATATTAATAATTATTGCAATTAATCATGATTGTGAAATAGCGATAATGATTATGTTCACAAAAAAGAAAAATGATGAAAGAAGAGGGTGAAAACGTTACCGAGAAGTGTTTTCGCGGAAAATTTAAATGTAAGGCAAAAAATTAAAAATAAAAATGATTTTCTAAAGCTTGAGTGGCCTCACGTTTCTGATTTCCAAGATCACTTTTGAAGTGCGAGGAAAGAGCATACGTGTGAGGATGTTTCGTGAAATAAAAATTAAAAAATAAAAATAAATAAAATTATAATTTTGTTGTTTTTTTGCAAAAAAGACAGGTGTTAGAAGAAATGAAACCAAAATTTTTCTGTAAGTCTCAATCTAAAAATTATTTTTGCATTGCATAGATCTTTTCAATACCTTTCTGTTAAAAAAAAAATGAAGTCATTCCGAGTTCGGGAGCAAAAGTTATGGCTTCCGGAAGATGGGCTACGAGAACGCTCTGAATGAAAATTTTAAACGTGAGAAAAACGTCCCGGGAGTTGGTTTTGTTTATTTTCTGACTTCTATACTTCACCTGAGAAGCTAAAATTTGGACAGCAAGGTTAAAAAATAAAAATAAACAGAAAGAAAGTGTTAGATCATAAAATGATTGACTAAAATAAAAGAAAGAAAAAAATAGTAAATGATTAACTTCTTACAAAACAGTTATTTTAGCAAAAGGAAATAAATAAATATATTTTCCGGATTGGTTGTCCCATGACACTAATATGATAAACTAATGATTAGTGCTTGTGTTTCTATAGATTACGAGTGAATAGAAAAATCAGAACTACTAAACACCAAGCACCGAGGAGATCAAAGACAGGATGAGCTGCATAGTTTCATTGTTGCTATAACCTGCAGATACACCACAAGACACCACACAACAAAGACACTAACCAAAGCGTGAAGGTTAACCAAAGAAGACCATAAGGAATAGAAAAGGAAATAATAATAAACAATAATAAACAAAGAACGGATAAAACCACTAATTGGGAAATTAATGGTAACGATCACCGGGCGTGCCAGAATGTAAGCTATGAAAAATACACTACTAACAAGAAAGTAAAATACCAATAATCATACCTCCTCCTTCGCGTTTCGTAGCAAACCTCAGAATGGGCTAGGAAACTTGGATTGAGCCCTGATTTTGTGATATGTAGGTGCTTTTCTTCAAGACGGAGCAAGACCTTCCTGCAACAACGATCTTCTTACTTTGCACTAGATGGGAAAAAGGATTATGAGGCTATTTTGGCATTAGAACGAGGCAAAATGATGTTCTTTGCTCAAAGGATGCAAGAACTTAGATATGGCATGAAAGCTTATTCTCCGTGTGTTTAGAGGGGAGGGGTAAGGTTGTATTTATAGCCTGAGGGAGTGATTAGCTTAAATTAATTTAAGTAATCATGGTTTGAAAATGTGGGCAAGATTAAGTGGGTGGTTTGAAAATGTGGGCAAGATTAGGTGGATGGTTTGAAAATGTGGGCAAGATTAGGTGGATGGTTTGAAAATGTGGGCAATATTAGGTGGATGGTTTGAAAATGTGGGCAATATTAGGTGAGTGGGGGCCACGAAGAATGGGTGAGGATTTGAATTATATTTTTAATTCATAGTGGTGGAGGATTTTAGGTGAGTGGGGACCGGGAATGGTGGGTGAGGATTTGAATTTGAATTTTTAATTCAATAGTGGAAAAACATGGAGAATAATGACATGTTGTGAGGATTAGATTATTTTAGATTTGGAAATGGATAATTAATCAAATTATATTTGATTAATTCGAAGTGTATTTTTGTGGGAAATGAGGAAGGGAAATTAATTGATTTAGGATAGATGTGAAATTGGGGTGTCTACATCTATCCTAAATTACTGGTATGCCAATGAAAGGATGTTAGGGAAATCCTCTTGAAAATGAGTGGTGGGGAAGGGTGAAAGAAAAAATGAAAAAAGAGAAAGCGAACGAGGACTGGAAAGGGTAACGCCAACAAAGGGACGTTAGGGAAAACCCGTTGCCAATGAGTGGTGGGCGTAGAAGATGGAAGGAATGAAGGGAAACTCTAGAAGGTCCAAGGGAGTGAATGAGGTCGTGCGGAATGAGGAGTGATAATTTTTAGGGAAAACCCGTTGACAATTATGAGTGCGGGAAGAGAAGATGATGATGAAAGAATGATATAGGAGTATTAACAGTAATGGCGAATATGTGTGTGGGTAGAAATGTAGGGGGAATGTGAGAAGATGAAGGGGAAAGAGTGAAGAAGATGGGAGGGAGGAGTTGGACGAAGTGAAAGCGAGGAGAGGATGGGGGTGATGAGGATGAACGAGGTGAGGATGAAGAACCAAGACATGAAAAGAATGGGAAGAAATGGTATGAAGGATGATGGATCAAGGAGGGGAAAATGGGGGAAAAGAATGTGATTGTAGGTGGAAGAGATGAGGTGTATGTTGTAAGAAGATGTGTGGAGAAAGGATAATAGTAGGAGGAAAAAGTGGGTAATAGGAGATACCAGGTGGAAGAAACGATCGATAAAGTGAACTAAGAATGAGGCGGGGGAGAAGTTCACGATGACAAGTTAAGTGTAGGGAGGACCCTAACATAAGATTGTCATGTGACGGAAGTGGTTAAGTAAGATTGCCATGTGAGCAAAACTGGAGATGACAAATGGTCAAGCGAGAAGTGGTGTTTGCGAGAATCGAAAAGGAGGTGAAAGGATGTGATAATGGGGAATGAAACGGAAAAAAAAATGAAGGGTGAAGGGTGGGTAGTGATGGGAAAGGCAAGGAGAGAGATCATCCTTAAGAGGACTCTTAAGTGAGATCGCCATCTTTGGGTGAGTGGTTAAGTAAGATTGCCAAGCGAGAGGAGGGTGATAGTGGTGGTAAAAGATGTGATGATGGGGAATGAAGAGGAAATATGGTGGTGAGATTGGAGAGTGATGGGCGAGTGTAAGATGACATGTCATGCTTAAGAGAATCTCTTAAGTAAGATCATCATCTTCTTTGGGAGAAGTTTCGTAGGGTCACCCAACCGGCGAGGGATGATATGCAAAGAGAAAGACAAAATGATATTGGGAATAGGGGTGGAATGGTAGGGTGAAGAAGATGATCACGATGAGAGGTGGGAGAAATAAGATGGGCGAAATATGATGGGATGGGGGAAGGCCACAGGACAGATCAACCTTAAGTAGAAGTCTTAAGTAAGATTGCCATGCGGTGGGATGGTTAAGTAAGATCGCAAGTGAGGAAGAAGGATGATGTTAGAGTTGGTGGGAATAGGGTATGACAAAATGGACTGAAGGGGAACCCTCAAGTGAATTTGCCATACTACGAGAGCGTGTAAGTAGGATGACCTAGGCATAAGGTGGATTTGGGGAAGGATGAGAAAAGAGTGAGTGAGGTATGCCGAAGTGGTATATGATATGAGATGAGGTGATAATAAGAAATAAAGGACACAAAGGAGTATAACATGAATGGATGAAGGAATATATGTAGTGGAGGGTGGAGAGTGTGAGGGGAATCCTTAATTGGGATGCCCACGTGGTGAGAGTAATGATGCGGGAATGGGAAGTAGAAGAGGTGGAGTTGGAAGATGTGTTTGGTGGTGATGGTTATTTGATGAGAGGGCATGTGGTGAAGAAGCTTCTACAGCGGGAAGATCTTAGGGAGAGGGTAAACCTCCACTGAGGATTCCATATAGAAGGGGTTATTAAGTAAGATTGTCAAGCGGGAAGAAAACGGGTGAAAGGAAAGAATACCAATGGGTGAGAGGGGACAGGAATGGTGAGAAGGGTAATATGGGTATAAGCGGCGGAGGAGTAAAAATGAGAAGTGAGAATGAATGGATCAAATACATGGTGATCATGGTGGGGGAGAAGGAGCTGCTGGATAGTGAATGCTACTTGAGAAAGATCGTCAAGTAGGATTCGCAAACTGCAACAGTGATCAAGTAGGATTCGCAAACTGGAGAATGCATTAGTATGGGTGAATGGATGGGGTGCAAAGTAAGATGTTGATCATGCAGGAAGATACTCACGTGACGAAAAGCATCTTAATTTTAATATAGCACATAACAGGATGCATCGTGATATAAAAGATCAGGATGACTAGGCGTAATATGCGTGATAGCATAGGCAGGGGGCCATCAAAAAGGTTTTGATGCCCCGATGCGATATGCAAATGGAAGAGAGCATAGACGAGAGGCCATCAAGAAAGTATGATGCCCCGATGCGACATGCAATCGAGATAACATAAGAATATTGAGAGAACACTAGGATATATAAAATCAAGATGCCCCCTGTAATATATTAAGATACAAGAAAGCAATTAATAATTTGCCACTAATAATGCAACACAAGAACTAGTAAACATGTCCCTAACGTGTTCCACAGTGATGATTGATTAGATGTGCCCCCAAGCAGAGGTACAAAGGATTGGGTCAGTCTCCTCAAATAAGGAAACAATGAGAGCCGGATTTTCCCCAAGCGAGGATTCACGCGAGGAGAAGTGGTTTGAAATTGGTAGTCATAAGGTGGTTGGACCATTTGTTTGGGATAATAGTTCAAAGGATGAATTGTGTTGCTTATTGAGTTTTTACGATTTTGTGGATGTTTTTGGTCTTTTGAAAATTTTGCAAATGTTTTTGTATTTTGGATATTTTCTAATGTTTTTGTTTTTGGATTTTTGATTTTTTTTGGATTTTGGATTTTGATGATTTTAATATTTGTTTTTGAATTTTATAATTTTTTAGATTTTTTGGAGATTTTTGAATGTTTTTTTTTTTTTTTTTTGAGGATTTTTATACTTGGGATTTTTGACGATTTTCAAATGTTTTTGGATTTTTGACGATTTTCAAATGTTTTTGGATTTTTGACGATTATCAAATGTTTTTGGATTTTTTTACGATTTTCAAATGTTTTTTGATTTTTACATTGTGATTGACAATTTATGGACCAGAGTGCAGACTTATTTTTGAGAGACGATGTACCGTGTTCCGCATTGTAACTTATGCTCAAAATAACATAAATTCACTTTCCATTGGCATGATATGGTGGTGATGATATGATGAAAAGAATTCCAACTCCATTCTTGACTCCACACAACTAGTAAGATGTGTGGGCTCATCACCAAGAATCAAGAAGGACGTAGGAGGTAGATAATGAATATAGAGACAAATGCTAACAACAATCCCTTTGGGAAATTGTGACTCCATTCTTCATAATGGTACTGAACCGGTTTCAAAAATGGCTTTCACTTTATGAGTCACATGCTAGACTTAGACAGTTATGTGGCCTACTGATTGATAAGATATGAGGTTAAGGGATAGTTCTCTCTTCACTTAGGCATCTAAATTACGTGTTTGGGGATTCTATAATTTGTAAGCACTATAAGATTTTGTATTTTTGAAATGACTCCCTATGCCTTGCCCCATGCTACTAGTGAGAAGCAAGGGCTCATCACCAAAGGAAAAATATAGGCGAGTGAATTTCCTTTTTTTGTTTTGTTTTTTTTTTTTTTTTGAAATATTTTGCAATGTTTTTATGCTTGTATGAGAATGACCCTCTACGCTTTGCCCCATGCCACTTGTAAGAGGCAAGGGTTTATCACCGAAGACAAGACGTAGACGAGTAAGGGCACCTTCCTCCATTCCCAGTCTCACACTACTAGTAAGAAGTGTGGGCTCAACACCAAAGACTATGAAGGACGAAAGATGTGACAATGAATTATTCATAAGTTATTGAATTGATGGATTTTTTTACAATAGTGCTTTGTATTTGGGAAGAAACATCTGCCCCCAATCTCAGCCCCACACGACTAGTAGGACACGAGGGTTCAACACCGAAGACTGAGATGGACGACCAAACGAACTGGGTAATGAAGTTTAGAGCTTTGTTATGAAAGAGAGAATGTAATAGAAGGGGATATATTACCATCAGTAAGCTTCTAGGTATGACCATAGAGGAAAGCGACTGAAAATAGAAGAAGTATGACACTCACAAACTTAATAGGATTTATACTAACACTTGTCTCATGATGATAAATATGAAGATGTGATTTTGATAAAGAAAATATCTGCCAATGGAAATGAATAAATTTAAATTATTCGGAGATAAGAAAGACAAAAGGAACAATGTACACGTTGTATCCTATGGCATTAGTGAACATCTCAAGGATAAAATTTCTTTAAATGAACTACATTCATTGGTTCATCAAGATCTTGACCATCTGCAGTGGCCAATTTATAGGCTCCAGAGCCAAATTTATCTATGATTTCGTTGGGCTCAAATTTGTCTTGTTTGTCTCGTTCTTTGGGTGTGTTCTTTCGATTTTCTTTGAGAATGAAATGATTGACCTTAAATTTTCTAAGTTTGAATTTTTTATGGTAGCTATGTCGTAGCTGATTTTGATATACTTGAAGATGATCTAGGGCATTAAGTCGTTTTTCATCAAGAAGTTCGAGTTCATTAAGGCGTGAATGTTGATAATAATCTTTATTGATTACGTCTTTGAGGGATATTCTAAAGGATGGGAATTCAACCTTGACATGTAAAATATCTTCCCCACCATAAACAAGGGAGAAGGGAGTGGCCTCGGATTTTGCATTGTTTGATTTTTTGCTTCTGTTTGTCCATGAATTAATTGATTTGACGATAGATTCAAAATTAAAGATGGAAAAGGTGGCATAAAGATATTCCTAGGTATACATACCTCGTAGAATATATGCACATAGAAGTCTTGATAGGTGAGAATCATTAGTGATGAGATGCCTGCAAGATCGATCGTTGAAAGTATGATGGTCATGACGGGTTGCATTGTTGCAAGTGTCCAAACTTGATGTGGTTGTGTTTCGACAAAAAGGCTAGAGATGTTAGGCATAAGAGCCAATATTGGAAGAATAGAATCAAACTTAATGGTACCTGTTGATGGAACCTCGTCTGTAGTGTCTACAGTAATATCAAGGTTTGAAAGGGAGTCTTGAAATGAGATCAAGGTCTCGTTAGATGTTGGAAGAATGTTGTCACCCAAAACAGGTTCAATATATGTTTGGGCTGAAAGAGAGTCTTGAAATAAGTTCAAGTGCTCAGTAGATGTTGGAAGAATGTTGTTGTCCAAAACAGGTTCAATGTATGTTTGAACTAATGGAAGGAAATTTGAAGAAGATATCGATTGGTTTGGAATTAGAGAGTCTTGACTGTTGTCGTCATGATCTCGTGGAATTTCAGTATATATAGGAGTTTCGACAGTAGTCAGCTCTTCATGGAAAGTTGTGGTATTGGATGTGTCGTTGGTTGCAAGAGCATTGTCATCAAGTTCTACAGAGATGATGTCGTCGTCAATTAAGTCTTGGACGTAATTCTTAAATCGTACACATTTATCTATGTGATGACCATCAATGCGATGAAAGTCACAGTATGTGTTAGGTTTGTACCAGCATGGCTTAGCTTCCCCTTTGACAAAGGGTTTTGTAATTGGATATTTTATCAGTTTAGCCTCTTTTAGTTGATGAAAAACACTAGAGAGACTTTCTCCAAGGGGGGTAAACTGACGTTGGACTTTACGTGAACTGATTTCTTCGTGAGGTTGTATGATCGGCTTTTTGGGTGATCGCTCACTGATTTGGGTAGCCATATGAGAGAGTTGTGTTGTCATCTTATTAATTTGTTCTAATAGCTCATTGTGTGATGTTTTTCGTGAATTCTTCATGTTTGAAAGAGAGGGAGAATGAAGAAATGTGCGATGAAGAAATCAACCTATTGATTATGATCTTTGTTTTCGCTCAATCAAGTTTTAACAAGGCTATAAGGAGTAAGCTCAAACAAGCTACTCGGGATACAAGTGGGATATAACTTAAACAAGCTATGACGAATATGTTGATTGGTTTGGATTAAACAAGCTTAACAGATGAAAATGTAAGGAGTACACTCAAACAAGGTACTGAAAATGTAAGGAGTATACAAACAAAGTGGGATGTAGCTCAAACAAGCTATGATGAATATGTTGATTGGTTTGGCTTTAACAAGCTTAACAGATGAAAATGTAAGGAGTACACTCAAACAAGGTACTCAATACAAGTGGGATGTAGCTCAAACAAGCTATGATGAATATGTTGATTGGTTTGGCTTTAACAAGCTCTAGATTTTTGATAGGAAGAGTAACTCAAACAAGTGACTCAACACAGTTGTGAACTCAAAATGAGTTTTGAAGGGATTTGTGTCGGATGGGATTTTGTTAAACTCAATGGCTGATGAAATAATGAGTGAACTCAAACAAGTCACTCAATGTCATTTTGATATAGCTTGAAACAAGCTAGAAAGAATGTTCTGACAATTGATGAGATAAGGAGTGAACGCAAGTCACTCAATATTTATTGGATATAGCTGAAGACAAGCTATGACAGATGTATTATTGGCTAAAGTGAGCTAATGAAATTGGTGTGATGTTTTGGTCTGTGTTGTTGGATTGTTTGGATGTTTTCGCTTGGTATTGAATTGGTCGAGAACTGATTTTTTGTGGAACACAACTAGGGTCGAACTTTTACAATGAACACATTGATATCAGCCAAGTTTTATGATAAAAAAATGCTAAACTATTGTGTTTTCAAAAGCAAGCGATCATGTGGATTCAATTGTTTTGGCTTATGAGGTAACTTCTTGGGAATGATCATTGTTTCATGCAATCATACAAGTATCTTTGTGAAATGGTGGATGCGAGTTCTTATTACTCCAAGAAGATGCGTCCTCCGATATACCCTAGTCGATATACCTAATGCACACGGGGACGGGGTGGTACGAGAACCCTTAGAGCCTTTGGAGGAGACTCACCAATTCTTACTTGCCTGTTTGAGTGAATCACCACGTCGAGCGAGGTTTTGTGAAAAGGTGGAAGGTGATGGAGGGATGAATGTGTATGGTGTCCTTATAACTCCCCGAAGATTTACAGGGACGATGCCCAGGCTTCGTTGTTACAGCTATTTAGGCGTGACTCGCATGCGCTGCACGACAGCATTACCTGTAAGTGAAGAGCAGCGGCGAGGTAAATACCGAACGCTGTGATGAGACTAGGTCTCAAAGTGCAATGCAGATGCAAATGCTGTTAGTGCGTGGTAGTCAAGTCCACGTCACCGATGTAGCTTTGGTGGTGATGAAATCCACCTTGTCTACGTGTAAAAACAATATGATAAAGTGATTAAACGCAGGGTTCTTTCCAACTTGAAATAAATCACTAGCAAAAATAATTAATTGCGTACCTGAGCGTACTTTTTTTTTTTTGGTTTCAGCAATTGTCTTTGAATGGTGGTATTTTTGCGGGATTTTGTTGTTTTTGTTTTTGTTTTTGTTTTTGACAATATTCCAGCAATGCGGTTCTACAGAAAACAAATTAGTAGTTATCCTGCAAATGAAATGTTAGAAAAGTGATCGTGGTTGTTTTTGATTTGCCAGATCGCTCAAAGGCGCAAGAAAAGAGCATACACAACCAACGACCAAACAAATATTAAGAATATGACAAAGGAAAATAATTATTAAAATGACAGTTGAAAACAAAGCTAGAGGATCCTGCAATGTTAGAACAAGAAACTAAAAAAATTGTGACCGTTTCTGATTTTCTAGATCGCTTGAAGGCGCAAGAAAAGAGCATACGCGGATACAATTAAAATAGTTTTTTTTTAAATATTAATAATTATTGCAATTAATCATGATTGCGAAATAGCGATAATGATTATGTTCACAAAAAAGAAAAATGATGAAAGAAGAGGGTGAAAACGTTACCGAGAAGTGTTTTCGCGGAAAATTTAAATGTAAGGCAAAAAATTAAAAATAAAAATTATTTTCTAAAGCTTGAGTGGCCTCACGTTTCTGATTTCCAAGATCACTTTTGAAGTGCGAGGAAAGAGCATACGTGTGAGGATGTTTCGTGAAATAAAAATTAAAAAATAAAAATAAATAAAATTATAATTTTGTTGTTTTTTTGCAAAAAAGACAGGTGTTAGAAGAAATGAAACCAAAATTTTTCTGTAAGTCTAAATCTAAAAATTATTTTTGCATTGCATATATCTTTTCAATACCTTTCTGTTAAAAAAAAATGAAGTCATTCGAGTTCGGGAGCAAAAGTTATGGCTTAGGAAGATGGGCTACGAACGCTACGAATGAAAATTTTAAACGTGAGAAAAACGTCCCGGGAGTTGGTTTTGTTTATTTTCTGACTTCTATACTTCACCTGAGAAGCTAAAATTTGGACAGCAAGGTTAAAAAATAAAAATAAATAGAAAGAAAGTGTTAGATCATAAAATGATTGACTAAAATAAAAGAAAGAAAAAAATAGTAAATGATTAATTTCTTACAAAACAGTTATTTTAGCAAAAGGAAATAAATAAATATATTTTCCGGATTGGTTGTCCCATGACACTAATATGATAAACTAATGATTAGTGCTTGTGTTTCTATAGATTACGAGTGAATAGAAAAATCAGAACTACTAAACACCAAGCACCGAGGAGATCAAAGACAGGATGAGCTGCATAGTTTCATTGTTCTTTATAACTGTGAGATACACCACAAGACACCACACAACAAAGACACTAACCAAAGCGTGAAGGTTAACCAAAGAAGACCATAAGGAATAGAAAAGGAAATAATAATAAACAATAATAAACAAAGAACGGATAAAACCACTAATTGGGAAATTAATGGTAACAGATCGAAAGTAACCGGGCGTGCCAGAATGTAAGCTATGAAAAATACACTACTAACAAGGAAGTAAAATACCAATAATCATACCTCCTCCTTCGCGTTCCGTAGCAAACCTCAGAATGGGCTAGGAAACTTGGATTGAGCCCTGATTTTGTGATATGTAGGTGCTTTTCTTCAAGACGGAGCAAGACCTTCCTGCAACAACGATCTTCTTACTTTGCACTAGATGGGAAAAAGGATTATGAGGCTATTTTGGCATTAGAACGAGGCAAAATGATGTTCTTTGCTCAAAGGATGCAAGAACTTAGATATGGCATGAAAGCTTATTCTCCGTGTGTTTAGAGGGGAGGGGTAAGGTTGTATTTATAGCCTGAGGGAGTGATTAGCTTAAATTAATTTAAGTAATCATGGTTTGAAAATGTGGGCAAGATTAAGTGGGTGGTTTGAAAATGTGGGCAAGATTAGGTGGATGGTTTGAAAATGTGGGCAAGATTAGGTGGATGGTTTGAAAATGTGGGCAAGATTAGGTGGATGGTTTGAAAATGTGGGCAATATTAGGTGAGTGGGGGCCACGAAGAATGGGTGAGGATTTGAATTATATTTTTAATTCATAAGTGGAGGATTTTAGGTGAGTGGGGACCACGAATGGTGGGTGAGGATTTGAATTTGAATTTTTAATTCAATAGTGGAAAAACATGGAGAATAATGACATGTTGTGAGGATTAGATTATTTTTAGATTTGGAAATGGATAATTAATCAAATTATATTTGATTAATTCGAAGTGTATTTTTGTGGGAAATGAGGAAGGGAAATTAATTGATTTAGGATAGATGTGAAATTGGGGTGTCTACGGATAATCTACATTGCATCGTGATGAATTCGATGAGCCCCGACCTTTTGAGTTGGTTGTTGGATTGAATAGACCATCAACCACCATTTCTTTGAAGATTCGGAAATTACTCCTCTTTCTTGAGAGGATTTGGAGGCTCCCTCTTTATCACGGTCCCAAATCAACAACACTACATTAAAACGCATTATGATCGCGGTGGAGCTGCACTCAACGTCATCCCCTCACACACATTCGAGCAACTTAAGTTACCAAAGAATGTAGTGTCACCCCGCCTTTCGCCCTTCGATCATTTAACGATCAGCTAATGATTTACTTTAACCGCGTGGTCTTACCCATTCGAGTAGGTAAGAAGCTACTTCACGAACTCTTCTACATTGTTGAAGGGAAATTCCACTATAATATGATCCTCGGACGCTCCTAGATTCACGCAATGCATTGTGTCCCATCCACCCTCCATCGATGCTTAAAATATCAATATGAGGGCAAAATATATACTCATCTAGGAGATCCTTTTCCTTCCACGTAATGCGATATGACCACGAGTGGCGCCCTCTAAAGGAAAATTCCTGTTCTCTTGACGGGGCCTCATCTTCTTCCGTACTGCAACCAAACTACCGGATGTACAAAATTTAGAAGATACATTGCAGCGTTTCTCACTAGGAGAGCTTCCTCTCCTTTCTTTTTGACAACCATCTTAAACCTAGTGAGTATGGTAGACTGGACAAACAACTCTGAATATCGGCCCGAGTCTTGGTTGCATCGTCACCATTGGTCTACCCAATCAAAAACTAATTTCATTTATGGTGGTCTTGACACACCTCACTATCACCCGGATTTCTCCTCCTAGCACCAAACCTTATCTAACGAGGGTTCGATTATCTACGAGAATCCCACGTTTGCAAAAACTTATTTATATCGATGTGCATGGAAGGGATTTGGCTTGGGTAAATATGAACAAGGTGTGCATGACCTCGCATCCATTCCAACTCTCAAGCCACATCAAAAATTTGGTTTAGTATTTAAACCTCTTTCAAAAGCCACCATCTTTGGTCTCGATGAGCCTCTTCCTATTAAGGAACCATCTTCTCCCACTAAGTCGAAGCATCACTCGATGTGGACTGACGAAATTTCCATCTCGTCTAACTTTTTTTTTTTTATCAATACTATTTCCTTAGGGCGATAGCCTATAAGACTAATGACAAGTCCACTTCCATAGCGTTAATCTTCCACTGAAATAGTTGGAGACGACTCTCCTACTATCGGCATTATCCACTTGTGTGGATGATGATTCTGTCCTCACCTATCGGGGGAGAGGATTCCTATCTTCCCAAAACTATTCCTTCGACACGTCTACGCTTCTCAACGAAGCCATTGCCGACCTTAATATAGGGACTTTTAAAGACCCTCGCATCATTAAGGTCGGCGGTCTCTTAATCCATAGGAATTAGGAGAATTTACCACTTTTCTTTCCAACCATCGTCAAGCTTTTGCTTGGGCATATGAGATATGCAGGACTCAATCGATATTGTGGTCCACAATATCGTTACTCTTCCCAACATCGTAGACCAGTTAAACAAAAATTACGTAAAATGCACCTAGAGTATCCCTTCTTGTTAAAGAAGAAGTAAGCGCTTGCTCTCGGCTAACTTCATCCAACCCATCGATTATCCACAATGGGTTTCCAATGTAGTACCAGTAACTAAAGCTACTAGGAAAATTTGAATTTGTACCGACTTCAGGATCTTAATCTTGCTTGTCCAAAAGATGATTTTCCTTTACCTAATATCGACCAACTCGTGGATTTAACTGCGGGTCATGAGATGCTTTCTCTTATGGATGGTTTCTCTGGATATAATCAAATTCTCATCGCACCAGAAGACCAACATAAGACTTCTTTCATAACTCCTTGGGGGACCTTTTGTTATCGTGTCATGCCTTTCGGTCTTAAGAACGCTGGAGCAACCTATCAGCGAGCAATGACCTACATCTTCCATGATCTCTTACACAAAACTATGGAAGATTACGTTGACGATCTCCTCGGTAAATCCAAGCATCGGCAGGATCATCTTTTCATCCTTGCACCTCTCTTTGAGAGGCTTATCCACTTTTGTCTTCGTCTAAATCCATCTAAGTGCGTGTTTGGCGTTCTCACTGGTAAACTTTTAGGTTTTATCATTTCCATTAGGGGTATTGAAGTAGACCCCGCAAAAATAAAAGCTATCCTTGAGATGCCTCCCCCTTCTAACTTAAAGCAACTCCGCAGTCTCTAAGGACGTCTTCAATCAGTGCGTCGTTTTATCTCACAATTGTTAGACCGCCAGTCATCGACCTTTTCATCATCTCCTCCGTAAGAATGTTCATTTTGAATGGGATGAACATTGCCAAAAGGCCTTCGATGATCTCAAAGCTTATCTTCTTTCCCCACCTGTGCTTACACCTCCACACGAGGGGGAGCCTTTCTATCTTTATATCTCTCGTGGTGACCATGCTCTGGGAGCCATGATCTCATGCGGGGGACGCTTGTAAAGAACAAGCTATCTATTACATCGTCGCGCACCTTCATGAGTATGAAACATGTTATTCAAAGTTGAAAAGCTATGTTGTGCTCTCTTCTTCGCAACTTCTAAGCTTCATCACTACCTCCTTAATCACAAAACTTACATTGTCACAAGTGTCAATCCACTCAAGACAATTCATGCGAAGCCTTATCACAATGATTGTATCACTTGTTGGCTCATGCTTATGACAGAATTTGATCTCGAGTTTGTCCCGCAAAATTCCATTAAGGGTTAGGTCATTGCAGATCAATCGGTGATACTCCTCTTAGGACACTCAAGTCCCCCTTGCTCAATTCCCGATGAATATATCCAAAAAATTGATTTTGGTCTGTCTCCATTTAAAGTAAAGCTCTTCTTTGATGGATCCAAATGCCAGCAAGGGGGAGGTGCGGGTTTCGTGATGATTCCTCCTTGGGGTATGCCTATCCCAGTCGCATACAAATTGAACTTTGAATGCACCAATAATATGGCTGAATATGAAGCTCTTGTCTTGGGTCTTCAAAATGCCATTAACCTCGGCACTCGTCATATTGACATCTTTGGTGATTCTGAACTCATCGTTAATCAAGTCACGGGTGTCTATCAATGCAGGAATGATATCCTTCAAAAATATCGTGATATCGTTCTCGTTCAACTCCAATCTTTCGATAAATTCACTATCCAAGCTATTCCTCGCACTGTGAATCGATTCGCAGATACAATGGCTTCGTTAGCCTCACTTATCCCACCTTTTACCGAGGACTCGTGACTTTATGTGGTTGTACAATGATTAGATCAACCATCTCATCTTAGGCAACTAACTTCAATCCATGCTATCACAACCCATACTCAGGATGAGTGGTATCAACAGATCGTTGATTATCTATCTCATTCGGTGCTTCCTCCAGATTTGACTCCCAATGGTAGAAGATATTTTATCCTACGCGCTAATCACTATACTATTTTAGGCGGGATCCTCTACAAATGCGGCTTTGATGGCATTTTGCTTCGGTGCCTCAAATCCCTAGAATCATCTAAAGCTATCCAGGAGGTCCATGACGGTATCTGTGGTGGACACTTTAATGGCTTGGCCGTAGCTAAACGCATCTTACGTTTGGGATATTATTGGCCTTCTCTTAATCGAGATTGTTGTGAATACACTAAGAAATGTGTCAAGTGTCAATAACATTCCAATCTCACGCACATCCCTAGTCAAGCTTTACAACCTACAGTGGATTTGTGACCCTTTTCACAATGGGGTCTTGATCTCATTGGTCTCATCAATCCCCATTCTTCACAACGTCATCATTCTATCATTACTGCCACTGAATACTTTACTAAGTGGGTGGAAGCTATCCCTCTTTCTTCAACAAAAGCTAAACCCATAGTTGATTTTGTCTATCAGAACATCATTTGTCGCTTTGGTGTTCCACACAAACTCATTACAGATAACGGTAAGTCTTTCAAGAACGTTGATTTGCAGAACCTCTGCGACGCTTTCAATATCAAGCTCAACTTTTCCTCTCCATACTATCCTCAAGCTAATGGTCAGGCCAAAGCTTCCAATAAAATTTGCGTAATATCCTCACCAAGGTAACTAGTCGAGCTGGTAGGGATTGGCATTTACATATCCCTTTTACTCTCTGGGCTTATCGGACTAGCATCCATACTCCTACTGGTGCTACTCCCTTCTCTCTCATCTATGGGTCTGAGGCTGTTCTTCCTTTGGAAGTCCAAATCCCATCTCTCCGTGTTTCTCTTAGAGAATTTGTCTCCGATGAGGACTATCGTCAAAATCGTCTAGCACAACTTGAATTATTAGATGAGCGGCGTCTCAACGCTCTTGAACATCATCGAGTCTATCTTGGCGTGTCAAACGTGCTTATAACAAGCACTTGCAGGACCGTGACTTCAAAATTGGTGATCTTGTTCTTAAAGAAAATCAAAATGTCACTACACTCGAAAGGAGTCGGCGTGGTAAGTTTGCTCCCATTGGATGGGTTAAATGCGTTATCACCCATATATATGGATCGGGGCTTATCATCTATCTTCCATGGATGGTATACCCGAAGTGGAACCTCTTAATGCCTTGCATCTACGGCCCTTCTCTTTGTTAAAATCTATCTTACACAAATCTAGTCGCAAGACAGATCTTTCATCCGTCTAACAACCAGTCATATACTTTCATGGTGATTCGAAATTATGTGGTTCTCCGCCTATTGTCTTGTTTACCTTAAATATGAGTATCGCGGCTCTACTCATAGCATTTTTCTTCTAGGATATGTTTCTCCTCATGGTAGGAACACCTTAATCACTGTTTCATTTGTCCCAAGTGCTTATCTTAATCGGATCTACTCGGGGCATGAGTGTATGTTCTTTATACGTTTTCTTCCCCTCTATCTGATCTATCTAGGTCTAAACTCAACTTCTTCCAAAAACTTAAAAAAAAAAAAAAAAGGGGATAGACTAATCCCTTGAAGGACAGCTACCCATACAATCAAATGAATCAAAAGATATAGACCATGCCCTCGAAGGATGGCTATCATTAAAATTCAAAATACAGACCGCTCCCTTGAAGGACGGCTGTTTCTCAAAGAAATATTCAAGGCTTCTTGCAATTGATCAGCCTTTCAGTCAGTTTATACACTTTTTAGCATCACTGAAAGACTTCCCGTATTGATCAGTCTTTCCATATCAAGCAAACTTCCCGCATTGATCAGTTTGCTTTTCTGCCAGAAATCATGAAGCTGAGATATAAGACCTTTTGTCGATCATATGGAGAATCCTATTTTCCCAGTATGGACATGTATTCTGTCCCTTGTAAATTCTGACAAGATACCTACTTACTGCTCCTTTCGTTTCCCTCCTAAATCTGGTTTGCGGCTAGTTAGTGTCAGGTTTATTTTAACCTCATATAGGGCCTTGCATGCATGATCTTTTGATTTCCTATCCAGATTCTATCTATGGTCGGTTGAGAGTCCAGCTTATCATTTTCTTTCTTATCTGGGTATATTTCCTTTATTTCTAGTCAAGGTCATTTTCATTACATCCTTGGCTCTCGCAAAGAGTATTCCCCATTATTCTTTGTTATTCATCCAGTCAAATTGACATTTCACATGTTAATTTAATCAAAATTTATCATCTATCTAATTTCATCTTATCTATCAAAGCATGTATTGTCAACACATGTGGATCTGGCTATCTATTTTCATCAAAATTAAATTAACATCTCAAACATACCGAATACATCAACCACATCTATCCATCTATCCATCAAAATATCTAAAAACTTGTACATCCAAGTTATACTACATCTATCTATATCTATTTTTTCATCAAAATTAAGTCCACACATCAATCACATCTATCCATCTATCCATCAAAACATCTAAAAACTTGTACATCCAAGTTACACTACATCTATCTATATCTATTTTTCATCAAAATTAAGTCCACACATCAATCACATCTATCCATCTATCCATCAAAATATCTAAAAATATGTACATCCAAGTTACATTACATCCATCTATATCTATTTTTCATCAAAATTATATCCACATATCAATCACATCAAATTACATCACATCTATTTATCCTCTATGTCTATGTTCAATCACATCTATTTATCATCTATCGATCTATGTCTACATCCATCACAATTACGCTACATCTATCCATGCACATCAAAATTAAAAGACAGGAGAACAATCATATGACAAAAACAATGATAAATCTATATATATACATAAGTGTCTGTACAACAAAAAATGGGTGGCTCTCTATACAATGCCTTCCAATCGAGGCTACATCACTACACTGATACAAAATATATCAATCCCTATATCGTAAAATCTGATGCATGGAGGACACTATCTCCTCCACCCTCCTCTCTGGACCAGTGTCTCTCTCCGGCGCCTGCTATCGAGCTAGACGCACCTACTGCTGGAGGTCTCTGCCCACCTCGGTCTCTCCCGGTGCTCCCTCCACCTGAGGCCCCGCTCGCTGTGGCCGTCGCTGATCTCCTCCTCGCCCCGTACCGAGGCACATCTGGGGCATGCTGCGCTAAGGCATCCTCATAGTATCTCACCTCAGCGAGGAGAGACTGATATGTGCTCAAGCTCATGGTACCCGGTGCTCGTAATGGTGCTGCTGCTGGGGCTGCTGGTGCTGCTGGTGGTGCTCCTCCTAGGGTCGTGCCCTGTGTACCAGACTCTGACATGGTACCTGTCTCCCCATATTTGGCCCTGAGGGCCTCCCTATGTCGAAGGTAGCGATCCCTCTGCTGGATCGCTGTATCTCGCTCCTGGCGAGCGGTGTCTCTCTCCAAAATTAGGGCATCCCTCTCCTCTGTCAGAGCTCTGATCTCCTCAAGAGCCACCTGGTGTGTCTGCGTCAAGGTGGCATGCTCTCCCTCCAGTCTCTCCAGCACCGTAGCCATATCCTCCTCGTCGGCATCTATAGATGCCGGAGATGTCGTGGTAGCTCTGTCGCATACCATGCAGCATAACCATCACCTACTCCAGCATCATCATCGCTGTCTGTGGAGGGTGGGGCCTCTCTCAATGGATCTGCTGGGATCAAAATCGGTAGATCAGTCTCCCTGCTATCTTGCCTATAAGGCCTGTAAGTAGTCAGCACTGTCTGCACTAGGCCAAACTGTCTCAATACCCGCACAAATGGGACTCGCTCCCACATATCGAGCCTGCGGGCCCCCACCCTACTGCTCCGCCTCAATGCCACCAAGTGAGCATCCTGACCAGCCCATGTCGGAAATACCCGATATGGTCTCCAGATAACCTGATCCGGTGTCAGCGTCCTGAAACGCTCAGTATACCAATCCGCCGATCTCCCTGTATCTCCAGAGGCCATATCGGCCCGCCATCGCCGGAATCCATAATCAATAGCTCCCACTGCTGCTGGCATCCAAGGAAGCCCGGATGGCCTGATCACTACTATATGCTCATATGCCCAGCAATGGAGCACAAAACTGACATCAATACCTATCCTCCGGCCAGTGGTATACATCCATAGCTCATGATATATCTGAGCTATCAAAGCATCAGCAAAAGCAAACACCTGTCTGAACTGCAGGATGTCGCAAATGCAATCCAATAATAATAATGGGAATCTCCCGCCTCCTGAATCTGGAAGAGCAAAATAGGATATCACCATCTGAATCAAAACTATCCGTCTACTCTGGGACTATCTGTCATATATCTTTGTGAGGCTATCCGCTTTGCCTAGCCACTATCTCGAATCATCTCGCCTCTATCTCCATACAATCGAACTAGGGCCCCTCTCGCTGCTTTGCTCTCGTGGTGTAATCTCTATCGGGTCCCCAGTAATCGGCAGTCTCAAAATCCTATATATATCCTCATGGGTGATGGTCATCTCACCCGTCCTGAACCAAAAAGTGCACGTCTGGCTATCCCACCGTCGCACTAGTGCTCGCATCAAATCTACATCTCGCGGCACTCGTCTGTAGTACATAAAGCCCCCGAGCCCGGCTAACTCTAAATGTTGCCAATCTGCATCAGTCACATCAGGGAGAATAGTCTCTAGTAACTCGGGAATAGCATCCCTCATGTGCAGAACCTCTCGTGCCTGCATCCATGACATCAAAAGCAATATTAGCCTCATATTTACCCAAATCCGAACATCCAAAAAAAAAAAAAATTCAATCTATTCACGAGTCTATACAATCGGCGTCGATTAAATACAATCGGCGTCGTTTATTTATAGTCGACGCCGATTGATATCAATCGGCGCCGCTTGCATATAATCGGCGTCGATTATACCAATCGGCGCCGATTGCTCGGCCGGATGTAAAAAACACCCTGGCCTCCCACCAGGCAAAACCCAAAAAATAATATATATATATATATATATATAATAATAAAATAAGTACAACGGGTTCAAGAAGAACCACTTACCCCAGGTCGTGTCCTCCTCCGCTTCTGACCGCTTCCAGAGGCTTCCATGGTGCTCAAATCCAATTTTTGACTCTCTCTGATTCGATCGTCACGATGTAAATAAATCGTTCACGTTTTCCGTTCACATATTTATATGTGCTTTGAACGGTCGGCGCCGACTATTTTGGGTCGACGCCGTTTATTTGGATCGGCGCCGCTTATTATAATCGCCGCCGATTTTCCATATCTCTTTGCCATAGTGTTGATGCTTGGCTTATTTATCTATCTGATCATTATTGTGCACTGAATGTTGCCTTTTGGCACATATTTTCGATATCACCGTCCATTTCGAGTTTGTTCCCTTTGCATGGGGCACTCGTACTTTTTGGCAACTTAGAGTTAAGCAGTGCAGTAGGCACTAACGTTGTCTGCTTTGCAGACTGTCTAGTTGTCCCTACCAATGTGTCTCTCTTTAGATGCTGACTATTTTGCAGCCCTCCTTACACTCATGTGGAGTGCAGTAGGTACTAACGTCGTCTCATCAGGAGACCATCTAGTTTGCCCTACCAACGTGAGTTCCTTAGGTTGCTACCTTTTTATTTATTTTTATGCGTCATCAATGATCAGATCTACTCCAGACATCCAGCTGGGGCATCCCGCATTTTCATCTACCTTTTTTCAAACTTGGGATCATTTGTTCTTTCACCCATCCCATCCCTAGTTTGAGGGGGATCACATCATCAATTTTTCTTCCCTTCTTCCATCTCCTTGTTTTTGTCTCATAACCTTGCTTATCACAAGTTACTTGACAAAAAGGGGCAAAATGTAGACACCTAAAATTGATTATCCAATCTGGTGTCCCTTGTGCACGTTTTCTCTCTCTGGTAACCTGGGGCACGTTTATATCACCACTATCCCCTTGGGATATTATTCGATTTGTGATTTAAACACCTATCCTAAGTTTAATTCACCCCATTATATCTTACCCGTGAGTAATTAAATATTAACTATTTAATTACACCTCTTCACATGTATCCTAACCACTTATCTACCCCATATTTATCCTATCTATGTATCACCCCTATTTCTCCTCTTCCCCAAGCGGGATATTTCCCGTATTTGAGGTGGAGGGATAACTCTTATCTTTCCAGAAATCGTTCATTTTGGCCGTCTCGGGAGTCTGTTCCGTGATCGGCGCCGACCGGTACTCGGTCGACGCTGATTTTTCGGAGCGGCGCCGATTATAAATGGAAGCCCAGAACTCAGTTCTGGAAAGGGAGGAAAACGAAAAAAATAGAGAGAGAGAGAGAGAGACAGATCGTGACACAGAGACACAGGTTGTAAGAGAGAGAACGAGAGATCTTTTAGCATCAAGTGTATCGAATGAGAGCGGATCTTGTCCGAATCAATCCCTGAGAGGAGCACCGTTACTCTGCTCTTATCACATCAACATCTCACGTCTCCATTGATTTTCTGGTGACTCTTTTCCTGCACCCAGCACGGGTGGAGTCTTGCTAGTATCTCTCTGGCTTCCGCAGATCCAGCAGACGTTGATGATCTGGCCTTCGCTTTCCGATTTCCAAATCTTCTCGCACTTCATCTCGGATCGACGCTGATCTATATCAGTCGACGCCGATATGCATTAGTCGACGCCAATTTCAAACAGTCGACGCCGATTATACCTAATCGACGCGATCTCCTCGCAGACAGTAAAAGACGCAGTAACACAAATCCGGCTTTGTTTTTCACGGTTCCTTTTTTACATTACTTTTTGCCCTGTTTAGATTTGGGTTTGTTTATTACTTTGATCGAAAATCTAGTCTGTATGTACATCTTTTATCATGTATATTTATTTACTTAATTGAAAACGTGGTGACATCCGTCGAGGAGCCTATCGCTTCTCGGGCGGTCCACTTAAATATCTTTTAACGTGGTCTTTTACGTCCAAGCATCGGTGTCTCGCAGTTACTTGGATCTACTGTGCGAATTGCTCGTGTGCGTCCGTCTTATCTACATCGGCTTCCTTATCCGTCTACATCTTCGGATCTTGTCCATCGTATCGATTTCATTGGAGTTTTTAGGGTTTTTGTGTTTAGTTTTGTGCATTAACTTGGACAGTAACAAGCACGAAATCCTTGATATACACAAATTTTTCAATTTTCTCCCCTTGGACACGTGGCGGGATCTGATTCGCCAGCGGGTCTACGGGGAAAATTTTCCCTTTTGAAAATTTGCCAAACACTTGGTAAAAAACCAAGTTTTCCTCCGACCCCCACCACTTCCTTGGACATGTGGCACCATTTCATTGGCTGCAGGCCTTTCAGGGGAAATTTTCCCACAAAAACTTTGCCGAGCCATAACTTCAAAAATACATGGAGTTAGGAGGAAAACTTTACCTTTCTGGAAAGCTGAGAAGGAGCTCTATCCAATGGTGCCATTTCTAGAAAGTTTTGAGTGCCTAAAAAGTAAAAAATTATGACTGAGGCACAAGAGAGGGAAGAATGGAAGGAGTTAGCCACAAAATGTGCAATGGGAATATTTTGGATGACAAAGTGATATCTCAACTAAATGTGTTTCGTTCTTGAATGAAACACTGAGTTATTTTCCATATGAATCATACTTTGACTATCACTATATAATCTGCAATCCTCTTTCTCCTTTCCCAACTCTTCCATGAACCTATTCATCCATATCATCTCTTTGCTATCCTCTGTAGCTATAACATATTTGGCCTATGTAGTAGACAAGGCCACAACCTTATGCAATCTTGAAATCCAGCTAACTATCGTCCCACCTACTATGAATACATATCCAATGGTGCTTCTCCTACCATCCAAATATCTATCCATATCTGAATCAACATAGCCACATAAAGAAGTATCTGACCCTTCATAGCATAAATGCATGTTGGATGTCCCTCTCAAATATCTAAGTATCCATTGGACTACTTTCTAATGCTCTTTACCTGGATTGGCCATAAATTTGCTCACAACTCCCACTACCTATGTAATGTATAGTCTAGTACAAACCATAACATACATAAGACTTCCAACTACTGAAGCATATGGAACTCATGTCATGTACTCAACATCCTCATGTGATATAGGACACTAATATTTTCTCAATTTGAAGTGTCCAACCATAGGTGTACTTATAGGTTTTGAGTTTTACATATTAAATCTTTCCAACATATTATTGATATAATGTTCCTAAGACAAATATAACTTCATGTTATTCTCGTCTCAATGAATTTGCATGTTAAGGATTTTCTTTTCAGCTCATAAATCCTTCATTGCAAATGTATGAGCTAATTTTTCTTTAAGCTCAACAATGTCCTGCATACTAGATCCTATAATAAGCATATCATCTACATACAATAACAAAATAATATAGATTCCATTTTCAAGCTTCTTGAAATAAATACAATGGTCAGATTCACATCTCATATAACCATGCTCATGCATAAAACTATCAAACCTCATATACCATTGCTTTGGGGCTTGTTTGAGCCCATAACAAATCTATTTAAAACTACAAAAAAATTCCCCTTGCTCTTAAGTTCATTCCCAAGAAAGCTGCTACATATATATCTCTTCCTCCAAATCACCATGAAGGAGAAATGTCTTAACATCAAGTTTCTCTAAGTGAAAATATTCTATGGCGAGTTAAACTCAATATAGTATGAATAGAATTCATTTTTACTACAGGATAAAATATCTCACCAAATTCAATACCTACTTTTTGTGTAAATCCTTTTACCACAAGCCTTTCCTTGTATATTTTCTGTCCACCCTCTTCTTCCTTGATCTTGTAAACCCATTTGTTTTAAAATGTCCTTTTACGTCTTTGACAATTTGACCAAATCCCATGTTTGGTTATGTTCTAAGGATTTCATCTCCTCATCTATGCCATGCTCCCACCGCTTGTGGATTTTATCTGCATTGCTTCTTAAAAACTTTATTTTTCACCAATATCGAGTCAATAATAAATATTATTACAAAGGTGTAAATTTTTTTAGAGGTATACTTACCCTTTGTGACCTTCTCACTAAGATCCTGGGGTGGAGAGCTCAATATGTACATCCTGTACATTAGTATCCACCTCGACAATGACCAACACCTTTCACCTCCTACCAACATTAGTTCTAGAAACCGAATTTGGTTTTATTGATCTATAACCGATGCCGGTTCGGGGCTTCCAATGTCATTCCTCGGGATTCGACACTGGTTACCCTCACCCATGCCAGCCTGTAGATGATTGTTTTAAATATGAGAATGCATTTTATTCCACAAACTCTTCCACCGGTTCATCTTTGGGTATCAAAATTTGATCCTGTACATTATTTTTTCATTCCATTTAATGTCACGACTCCTAACAATCTTATAATCTTCTAAATCCCAAAAATAGAATCCGAAATCACCATAGCCATAACCAATAAAAGTGCATCTCTTAGATTTAGCATCTAAATTTTTCTATTTTCTTTATCAATATGCACAAAATCTTCTGAACCAAATACTCTAAGAAAAGAAAGATCTACCTCTTTTTCAGTCCAAGCTTCTTCTAGTATTCCACCATCTAGTACACTTGAAGGCCCATGGTTGATTAAATAAACCATCATGTCTACTACTTCTGCCCAAAACTACAAGGGTGATCTAGCATGTATCCTCATAATTCTTACACATTCCATGATTGTCCTATTCATTATTTCAATAACACCATTCTCCTCTGGTGTTCTAGGAACTATTCTTTCTCTCGTATTCCATTCACTAAACAATAATAATTTAAATCCTTACTGCAGTAATCACCACCATTGTTAGATCTAAGGCATTTTAATTTTAAATTTGATTCATTTTCCACAAGGGATTTCCATCTTTTAAAAGTCTCAAAACATCAGATTTACATTTTATACAATAAACCCATACCTTTCTTGTGGCATCATCAATGAAAGTTACATAATATTGGTATCCTCCATGAGAAGCTACCTAGTGATCCCAACACATATGAGTGCACAAGATCCATTTTGCTCCTTCTTTGTTTCCCCAACTTTGAGAAATTTCTCTCTTTTGCTTTCCAAATATTCAATGTTCATAGAAATCAAGATCTACATCTTTCAAATATGATAACTTACCCTTTTACTTTAAGATCTACATTCCTTTTTGACTCAGATGGCCTAATTGATTATGCCACATGATTGCATATGAATCTAAAGTAGATAGCACAGAAAAGGAATCAATAACACAAGTAGACAAATACAATTTTCCTACCTTCTTGCCTCTTTCTACAACAAGATATCCCTTGGTAACTTTCCAAGAGTCATCGTGAATGTAACCATGTAACCAAATTCACCTAGTTGTCCTACAAAAATTATATTTCTCTTGAGGCTTGGAACATGCCTCACATCTTTCAATATCCATGTATTTCCATTCTGCAATTTTAGATAAACTTCCCCTTTACCAGTAATATTGCATGGTTCATCATATCCTAAATAAACATGCCCAAAATTACCCTAGACAATTTCTAAAATAACCCTTTTAGGGGGCATGGAAAGAAGATCTGAATCTAAAATCCATGATTCTATTTATTATCCAAGGAGAGAATACGGACATCTTGCATTAGCTCTATAGATGCAACATTTGTGTCCTTACATTTCTCAGTACATTCTCTTTTTTCCTTAAACCAACAATCCTTATTTGCATTTCCTTTATTTCCACAATTCCAGTAGGTTATTCCTTTACCTCTCGAATTCGGATATTCCATTCTTAGAATTTGAATTCCCATTATTCTTTCTCTTGGATCTCTCCTTCTTCATGCCCATGCTATCTACATTTAAATAATTTCTAGATGATAATTCTCCTACGTATTTCTTCATTCACGATTATACTAACCACATAATCAAACTTCAAAATATTAGTAGTAGACGTTGTATTACTAAAAGTCATTACCAAGTTATCCCAACTATCTGGAAAAGAGCATAAGAATAAAAGTGCTTTTACTTCATCCTCAAATGGAATATTAATTAATTTTAATTGATTTACAATAGAACAAAAATCATTTAAATGGTTTGATACAGATCCACCTTCTTGCATTTTAGAATTAAATAATTTCTTCATCAAATAAACTTTATTAGAAGTAATTGGGTTTCATAAAAATTAGCTAAATATTTCATCAAATCTACTGTGGTTGCTGCTTTGGTAATATTTAAAGCCATAGATGCTACCAAGCTCAATCTTATAGATCCCAGAGCCTTTTATGTCAAGAATTTTCCATTCTTCATTTGTCATCTTTGTAGGTCTTTCCTTCTCATCCAACAGTAAATATAAATCTTTCTGATACAAATAATATTCCACCTTCATCTTCCATAATTGATAATTACGCCCGTCAAATTTCTCAACTTATGTTTTCCATCTTTTGCCATTGCTTTAGCTCCCACTCAATTAAAAATCCCTTTGTGAGTGAATCTGTCAACACAAAAAATCCTCAAAAAAAAAATCTACGATACCGGTTGTTGGGTTAATCACATAAGTACATATATATATTAGATCTAATCATACAAGAAATAATTACGGAAATAAACTAGAAGAATAATATAGAAGATATAACGTGGTTCACCCAGTGTGAGATACATCCACCAAGAAACAACCAATCTATTATTCAAAGCTTCATAAAGGATATACAATGAAGATCTGTAATCTTCCACACCTCATGGATGTATAATACTTTCTTCCTCATAAGCTTCTCTTTTCTTCTCTCCAAGAATTCCTTCTTACAATTATGATCAACATTTCAAAATCTAACCTTTCTAACCCTAGCTTTCAAGCTTATATAAGCATATACATACTTAGGAAACTTAGCTATGTAATTACAACCATTATATCACCTTTTAATCAAAGGTTAGATCTAATTATCTGCGACTTAAATAAAATAAATCACGCACAGGTAACCAATGTCGGTTAGCCTAACTAATACCATTTCCTACTTTCTTGACTGATGCTAGTCCCTAGGTGTGATGATGACACACCTTAAATCGATGCCGGGTACTTTGTATTTCAACAATTTTGTAAATCATGTTATTTGTGAAGCAATTAAGCTCCATAAATCAATAAAAATTGTCTCCTTGTAATGATTACAACTATTTTTAGTTACAAACTCATGACTTACACAACTTGTCAAGATGCTTCACATTCTTACAAATTACTAGGAAATATTCCTAAAATCGCTACCCCTTATGACATATCCGAAATGTTCCTTTTACAACCTGACTGCAATCGACATCTTTGATATGTAACATCCATTTCTCTTGTCCTCTTCTCTGTGTCGAGTTCCTTTTGTCTTTATTCTCTCTTACACAAATGGAAAAGTGTCCCAAGAGCTCAAGTATTTTACAATATTCCTTATTCATCTTTATAACTCCACTCGTTATATGCTTACCATTTATTCTTCATGTTTCATTAGAGCTTAACTCACATTTATGGAGGTTCAAAAATTACAGTCATGGAGTTTCTTGAAAATCTACAAGGAACAAGTCTTCAAATCTCTTTAAAGCTTTGAGAAGGTGGTGAGTGTTTGGGTGATAATGTCAAGTGGGTTATCTACCACTACAGTACACCCCAATATTATTTTAAAAGCTTGTCTATAAAACTTTATTATGAAGATATTTCACAAAGATCTTATACATTTAAGAGTGAAGCGACTCGACTGATTCACCCACTCTATTGATTAGGGTGATCCCTCTTGGGATTGGTTATAATAAAATAATATATTAGTACGAGTTTGACATGTAGATAGATATATCGAGGGTGGGGCCGATCTATCATGAATATTGTATTGAATGAGTACAAAACATATCTTGACAATCATTTTTCTAAAAGACTAAGGAGCGAAGTGGAAGTGTTGGGTTAAAGTCTTGAGATTATTAATATAGATTGTGCTTTATTACAGTGGGGTTTTTTCCTTCAGGTTTCCCCACTTAAATCTAGTGTTACCATCATGTGTCTATTTTTTTAAGCTCTTGCTCATTAAGCTATAAAATTTGCTATTTATTTAAGCTAATTATGCATCTTATTTAATTACACATCATAATCTATAATTTTCAAATTTTTAATGATGGAATTTTTATTTTTCAATTATATTTTCATCGATAAATCTAACATGGTATTAGTGCTGGTGATTATACATGTATAGGGTTGACTTGGAAGCTTTTAATTTTTTAGAGTGAACAAGATTGAAGTATGTTTATGGATATGAATCCCTAGTTACACCACAGTCATCTTCAAGCTAACCAGTTTAAATTTCCAATTCACGTTGTTGTCCTATGTTTACGAGGGGCAAAATTCAATAGAAAGCAGGACAATGATACCCCTGTGTCAAAAATTTCAAGTTTTACCTTTCCAAGACACCCTAGGTCTACCCATTCTTAACACCAAGTATTAATTAGTCCATGTAATGGTCCTCAATTGGATTTCCATCTAATTCTCCTAGGTGATTTTAGGAGCTTTCGGAGAATGCCAATTTTTGACCAGTTTTAAGGACTACCACTAGCCTTCCCGGGACTAATGCACCCCCTGGAGAAGAAAGAAGGAGAAAAAATCAACATGGATATGAATTCAAAAGCCAATAAGATCCTTGAAAATGTTTTAGGATATTTTTGAAAGATCCATAGGTTTTCGAGCCGATTCAGCAAAAGTGGGTTTTTGGGCCTAAAGGAGAAAACGCCGAAGGAGTACCTTAAATTCAAAAATATTTTGGGAGCTTCGTGAAGATTCAAGAGACCAAAAAAGTACATATGGAAATTATTTTCCATGCCCTAAATGGTGGAAAAAATGAGACATCATGAAACATCATGCACTTCCCTAGGCAACTCATTCTTCGGCATCAAGCTGGCGAGTCCGAGAAATAAGGGGTAATTTAGAGGTGATGTAGTCATAATTTAAGCTTTAAAATATCACCATTAAACTCATTTTGTGGTTTCAATAAATTTCATATAAAATTCACCTTGAAACTCATTTAGGAGCTCAAGATATCACCATTGCAAGTTGGGCCCAAGGTAAGAGTTCTCATAGTTAGTCATTTTTCAAGTGGACACGTGTCAGCACCAGGAGCTTGGTGGGATTTCATGTCCCTTTCCTCCCTTTAAAAAAGTAACATAAGGGAAAAAAATGTTCCCAACATTTTTTATCCCCAAAATACCAATGTGACCTCTTGTTTTCTAGTTAAGTCCCCAAGAGCTAAATTTGAGTCTTCCCTCTCCCTGCACAGATGATTGTCGAGTGTCGCGATAACGTGCAAAGTGGAAATTGATGTTTCTTTCATACCTTTAAAAAAGGGAAATAGGGGAAAGAAAAAATTTCCCATCTGCACTTGGGCCTTTTGGTTACCCGTACAACCAAAAATCATCTCCCAAGTGCTTCTCTCCAACCCCCTCACTCAAACACACATCCAACCAAAATTCGCCAAGTGTTACAACCAGGCGTAAAGGGGAATTTTGTGTCACTTTCATCCCTTTAGAAAAGGGACATAGGGGAAAAAATTTCACCCATCCCCTATGCTTTCTTTTTGGATGAATAAAAGCCCAACTTAGCCATTTTTTCATTCCAATTCATCCTCCCACACCTCCATACCCTGTCGGAACTGGAAAATTTCTTCTAGACATCCCAACCTCTATTGCTGCAATACAAAAGATATGGAAAAAATTCCTCACACTGAAAACATAGGAATCTCATAAAATAATTGGATCAAAGTGATGAATAATGGAGAGAAAATGAAGATCTTCATCCGAAAAAATCCTCATAGCCACTCGAAGAAGAAATTGTCGTAACTTGCAAAGCACAACATGGATCGAGCTAAGTTTTTTTATTGTCTTCATAATTTTTAGAGGCCGTAAAAAAACCAATAACATATTTCTCATGCTCAACAAGGATTTTTGTGGTAAATAAATCCTCTTTTCCATGCAACGAAACTCAAAAATTCATTTCCTGCCACTCTAGTGATCGGTTTGCGAAGAAATTTCACCTGTGAAACAAGTGAGAAAAAACCCACATCAAAAATATAACTCTCATCAAGAGCTAGGGAGGGAATGTGAACCTGCAATTTTCAAGCTTCATTAATGGATTTCATGCCTATAGCCATTGCCAGGTGAAAAATTTCAAGTTTTAAAATCTCACAAACCGGTGATTGAGTAGGTCTAAAATTTTAAAGGGGTGATATTGGGAAAAAACCCATATCAAAAATCTTCGTCCCGTTGTGATCCAATCACCAGAAGCATACTTACTAAAAATAGTAGGCCTTTCTACATGGGAGACTACTATTTTGGGTAAGCCACCATTTGAAGAAGCTACGAAGAAGGCGATGAACACAGAGGAAGTATCATAGGAAAAATCATCGAAAAGGTCATCTCAGCCCACAATTAACACTTACTAAAAATAGTAAGTGGTTCCATAAGCACCTGCTATAAATAGCAAGTTGGTTCAAAAGGTGAGAGGAACATAGTGAGAAGAAGGAATTCAAGTTTCCATATCAATTGAGGTTTGGAAAAGTCGACTTTTACACTTACTAAAAATAGTAAGTTATCTCATAGGCACTTACTAAAAATAGTAAGTTGTTCTAGAGGGTGGATTTCACAAAAGGAGCATACTGGGAGTTGGACATTCAAGTTGGCAATAGTAGTTGGAGTTTAGAGAGGTATTTTTGACACTTACAAAAAAATAGTAAGTTGTCCTTCCCAAACATAGTAAGTGTTGAGTAATCATGAAGTTCAAGTTTTTAGGAATGAAACCAACACAACCTCTCTCTTTTGAGTATGAGATAGATGACAATGATGTTTCCTATATGGATTTCAATGATCTAAAAGATCACATGATGGAAAAGGAAAGAGGGAAGATCGAAGATCAAGTATTCACAAGAAAGTTGTTTTTAGTCGTGAGACATCATGTGTCCATACAATGCACTGAGTTGGTCTTGGCCTACTCACACCACTATGAGCCCGATACATAGACAATTTGAGTAGATAATGGTATAGAAATGGCATTCATAGCCCCCAAAACCATCTCACTCACCTTGCAAATCCTGACATCACCTAACATGGTTGTCATCACAAAGGAGAAGGTTGTGCATGAGTGGGAAAAAATGGACGCATACCTATAAGGGATTGCATTAGGGTCATGGATGAAGATAAGAAGAAAGCCTTCAAGGATGCCAAAAAAATTTCAAGATGTAAATTTTATGAAGGCTATTCAGATGCAATCACTCTTCTTGTCAGGGTGATGGGAGAATCAAGTACGAGGAGTTTCAGGATTGGATGGATATTTTCATCCTAATAGCGTTTGAAGGAAAGTAAAGGATTTATTGGGGGCAGATAATTAGTGAAAAATTGCATCTACAACTAATCCAGATACCCATGAAAAATAAGTTCTACATGACTTCTTATTTGGTTTATTTTCTCGTCATCTCGAGGTCATTCAAGGGACTAGATCTCTCCCAGAACATTACTACCAAAGTTCCAGTATTCAAGAAAATCCCCCAATTAGTAATGGAATAAAGTTACAAACACTTCATTTGCGTGAATGATGCATTCATGATGTACGTGGTTAAAAATTTGGAGGGTGATTTGGAAGAAAGGATGTCACCACAAGTGGCATCCTTAATAAAAAAATATGGTTCCTATTTCATACAATTCTCAAATTTCTCCTACTTGCAAGTTTTCAGCTTTGACCAAGCCCCACTAAGGTTTCCCAAGTACCTTAGTGATCAAATTGTGTTATTTGAGCTCTATAGGTAATTCACGCAGTGAACAAAAACTCAGAAGCAAAAAAAAGAAGTTGGTATCTTTCCCATCTCTCTCGGGGTGTTCACATGTAAGAATGCAAATGATGCATCCCATCTGGAAGCTACCTTCACACACTTAACTTTGCATCCCTACATCACGAGTCAACTTCAAATACGATATGATATGAATATCTTTCATATCCTAGAGTTACGCCATGTTCCAAAAATTGAGGACTATTGGGACAACTGTGTTGACAAATTCAAAGTACAAGAGAAGGATCACATGAGGATGAAAGTTGATGAGATGAGGAAGTTTCAGTTCTCTTGGTATGAAGATATTTTGCAAGATGATGGAACATAAATGTATGATCCTAAATATAAGGAAATCAATGTGTCCCCATTGCCTCAAGTCCATTGGCACATTCCCGAGTCGGGAGATATCAAAAAATGGAATGAAAAAGTTATCAGAAGAATAAGGGATTAGTTCTAAAAGAATAGTTTCATTTCCATTCAATCATGAGGTACCCCCACAAGTTAGAAACAAGATTCATAGTAGTCATCATTAAAAGTGGTGAAATTACATCAAGTTCAAGACACTCTGGAGCAAGTTGAAAGTGAAAAACCACAAAATTGGAGACTTCTTCTCATGAAAAGTCACCTAAGAGAGCCGGGACAAAGGCGACCCGGTTGCGAAAGCAGAACTTATATAAGAGCACGTAATTCAAGACCCAATCTTTAAGCTGCCACAAGATGCTTCACCTCTTGTCGACACTACTGCCTCTCCCATCTAAGATATTCCTCCTCCACTCGAGCTAGGAATGGTTTATATACCTTTCATGGAGCTTGAGTATGATGAAATGTTCCCATGGATGTAAGAGAAAATAACACATGATACATGCATTTTTCAACAAGTCATGGTCCCCGATTTATGGCAATTGCATCATTGTCCAAGGGAAGAAAAATAAATCTTGCACACACAACCTCATGGTTCTATAGTGGAGAAACACAGGTAACTAGTATATTGAGGTAGCCCAACCTAAGGTGATTAATCCAGTGGATGAAATGACACTGACTGATTATGAAATGAGCACAATCCAACTAGGCTCATGAAGGAGATTTACATATGTATCAGTAGTCTTCTACTCACTTGGTGGTGAGGAACAAAGAATACAAGAAAAATATTGATGAGATAGAAGAGCAGGTGTAAAATATTTCATCCTATGTATAACACCTAGTGGATCTAAGTACCTCAAAGCAATTCCTATAGAGGAAGTTGCACCTATCAATAACTTAAATCTATACTATATCAAGAGGATACAAGAAATTGTGGTGCAAGGATGAGCTAATGGAAAATGGATTGACACAATTACCAAAAAGGGAAAGACAATACTTCAACATGCATTAAAATTATTTTCCTACATTTTCACAAATACAAATAGGACATGGGTGATCGAGAGAATATTTGGAGAAATAAAAGATCACTAGGACCCTCTGTGTCCATTGGCTAATGAAATGAGCAACACTCACTCTCAAGAATTGATTAGCAAGAAGTTTTTGACACCCCTTTCGAGGATTTGTCACGTGTATGATCAAGAGCCTTAGAAATTAGATATGAAATGATCAACTAAGCCATCACAGAGTTGGATGAAAAGAGGAATAGGCATACAAGTTGCAGGACAATATCAATCTCCAAATATAGAAACTTTAAGTGCCTAGAATGAGAGAAATCACAAAAATTGATGAGTTGATTGGGCCATTCAAATAACATGTTAAAAAGGAGGTGGGTAATCCATTATCCTTTAATAAGGATACCTTGGAGTTCCTATCGGATATTTGTGCCACCATTACACTCATTACGAAAAGCACCCATCATGGTTTGAAAAGTGCAAAGATATCAATAGTGTTTCGATGGGTGGATAAAGACTCTAAGTTGTGTGCGTATTCCCCATCTTGACAGAGTAGAACATGCATTGGCTAGTTTCAGAATTTTAAAAAAAATGAAGATATTCTAGCGTGGCGTGAGATGGAGACCGGTTAGGAAGTGAGATCAAGTATTCCATGAGCAGCCCATTCTTCTGCATGATTCTTTCTTCTTCTTCTTCTTCCTCTCTCTCTCTCTTTTTTTCCCTCAAATTTCTCTCTCTTCAATGTTCTTATTTTTCTTTGGGGTTTGTACTTTTTAATATGTCTTTAAGTCAATTAAAAGTGACTTTAGAAACATGATGTAAAATTAAGTTGCCTTGTTTTTATAAAAGGGACTTAATATTTGATAGGAATGTGAATAGTCTAAAGTCAAAAATAGGGCATATGAAGGGTCACTAGGAAGATGAAGAGTTGTTCCTCTTCTATAAATTGTAATGAGCTCCTCATTTGAGATTCTTATTAACTCGAACTTCTTATTTTCTGGTCATTTTGTGAATTCATGAGAGAGAGAGATCCTTGTGAAAAGACAAAGAGATAGAAAATTCTTCCATTCCCACCACTCTCTAATTTCTTCCATTCTCATACTATGTACAACTTTGGATTTTCAATGCTAATTAAGGAAGAAGTTTTTGTTTTCCATGGCATATGAATGTGTGCATCTTTGTATGCATGGTTTCCTCTAGCTGGTAGCATTAAAATCTTGTGGTTTTCTTCTCTTTAATGCATGTGATGAAATTTCTAACTGGTGTATGCAAGAATCTGATTTTCTACTTGCAGCATTAGTTCCCCTACCTCATATTCTCACTCCCTTTCCCACTCTCTTGACAAAGTCCTCTCTAGCAAGAAATTGCTAGCTTTTTGCAGGGTCAGTGGAGTGCCCCTATTGGATCCCCAGCTGCAAGTCCAACTGGATAAAACTCACTTTACTTGTGCATGTAAATACAGAAGTTGCACCATTTAAGTAGAGGGACTTTGATTCCCATAGTGTTGGCAAGAAATCCATAGATTTTTCCACCTAAAAACTTTTCGCCAACACACGCCTAAATATTGTTTGAAATATTGGCTAAATGGCTATTTAAATTGTGTTTAAGCTTTTGTATGCTTATATTTTTGCTTTTGCATCTTGGTTTAGTATTTTTCATTTTAAATTTTTTGTCCTGGGTGTTTTTTTTTCAAGTTTTCATGTCATTTATAGCCGTTGAGGCTATCTTTGTCTGTGGATCTTAAAGGATATCGTTAGATCTAGTTAGTTCGAAGTGTTTAAATTTGCCTTGATTTTATAAATCTTATTTTTTTACTAGATCTTTTTTTGGCTTGAAGCCCGATCCAATTTTTTTCACTATCTAGCTTCGCTTTGTCATTTTTATTTTTATCCTATCGGTTTGGAAAAACTTGGAACAATATAATTGCTCGAAATAGATTCACCGTTCTTCTTTTCATGTTTACAAAGCCAAATACACTCATAAAGTGAAAAGTAGCTTTGATATGCCATCCTTTCTCTTAGATCTTTAATTTTCTGTGACTTTCTTCCTTTACTTAAGTATGATCCAATCTTCTTGTGCCACCTAGCTTTACTTGATCTTTATTGAATTTTTCATTTTCTGAAAAGTTCTATTGATTGCAAAGCTTGAGCCAATCATTTTTCTCTAGCTAGCTTCACATTTTCAATCATTTAATTAAACCCTTCCATTTTTGTGAAGCCCAAGCCAATCAGAAGGCTCCATCTGTCTTCGCGTTTTCAGTCATATTGTTTATTTGATTGTCAGTTTTGAAACACAATCCAATAAGGGCTTTCCACATGCCTTTCACACCGTCAAATATTTTATTTCTTGTTTCTAACATATACAAAGGTTGATCCAATAATATTGCACCATATTTCACATTGTTAGTCACTTGTTATGTGTCTCGAAATTTACAAAATTCAGCTGATAAGATTTGCATATTGCGCTTTGTCATCGGTTCTTGCAAAATTTGAGATGATATAATTACTCCATATTTCACATCTATCAATTTTTTCATTTGTGGTAGTGGTTATCTAATAGAAATTCACCACCTTTTTGCATTTGTCATTCTTTGTGAGACTTGCGAAGAGCGGGCCATTAAATAGGATTTGTGTATCTTCATTTTTGGCTTAGACTTTGTGGTTGCACTATGAAGTGTAAATCAATTACTTTTTGACATGTATATTAATCTTTTGATTGTGTTAGTCTTCAAAAGCTCCAGGGTGTCATTATTTTCTTTGGCTTAGCCACTTAGATTGTCACACTGTCTTTCGATTTTGGACCCAAACTTTATTTTAAAGTTCATCTTATTCTAGGGACTTTAAGTCTACCCAAGGAAATTTATTTAAAGTTTGCAGAAAATTGATGAGTGTCTATTATTTAGCAATTAAATTTTCAACAGGTGGCTCTATTTGAATAAGATTTTTATTTCACATTGTGTCGAGTGCAAATAAGTAAAATAATTAATTAAAGACACGTTTATACAGTTTTTCTATCTATTTTTAATTAATTGACTTGTTTGAATGTAAAGTACGAGATAATATAAAATTGACATGTGCCTTCTAAGTTTTATTTGTGTTGCATGGATTTTAAATTATCTTTATTCCACGGATTTTAAAATTTTATTTTTAGTATGGGTTTCTAAATTTCCTTTGTATGAGTTTTCTAATTTTCTTCATTTTTTTCAAAGTCGTGGTGCTGTGGGTTTTCTAAATTTATGTGTCCCATGATTCAAAAATTTGGAAATCTTATATCTTTTCTCTGTAGCCTTCTGTGGATATTCTGTTTCATTTATTTGTTGTCATATAGCTAATAAGAAGATCTATAGCTTTTTTTTTTCCCCCTCCATTTGGCTTCCTTGGTTCATATGTTTATTTGTATTTGTTTACATTACCATCTAAGCATTAAAAATGTCTAGTTCTGCTAGTTTTTATGGATAAGTCTCAGCTTTTGAATGGAAAAAATTATAACATATGGAGAGTGCATTTAAAATCCTATTTTATGGCTAAAAGCTCTGGAATCTTATGACTAGTGTAGAAAAATAACCCACAAGAAGACAAAAAACCCTAAAATCTTAGTTGCTTCTCTCAGAGATCTTAGGAGGCTATTTTCATCCTTTTGCAAAGAATTAAAGATGAATTTATAATGCATATAAGTCATATACACTTAGTTGTAGATGTTTGGAAGTAATTAGAAACTATGCTTAAAAGCGTAGGTTGTCTAAGATAATTAAGATATTTTTAGAGTTGTTTACAACTCCTATGAAAGGGGATGAGAAAATAGCCAATTATTTATATAAAATTAAGAACATTAAATCTCAATTAGATGGCTACAAATGTGAACTATTTCAAGATAATCTTTTGTACTTTATAATTTAGATTAAAATCCATGAAAATTTCAGAAACTACATCTCAATTCTTAATTCTAAGTATCAAAATGAAAATGATCTACATGACTTAGAAACTTTGTCCTCTTTGCTAATTCAATAAGAATGAGTTATGGAAAATTTTGAATCAAAAGAGTCTCGCTTCGTAAGCTCTATTCTCATATAATCACAAGTCTTCTTATAAAAGAAATAACAATAATCATAATTAGAAGTCTAACATCAGATCTATATTTAAAGAAAATTCTAATCCTAATTTTGCCAAAAATAGTCAAAATTTTAAAGTTAAGCTCAATGGAACTTAAAAAAAGTGTGGAAATTTTGGGCATAAAAAATTTGATTGTAGGGTAAAAACCAAGCTAGTCAAGAATGTTAAAACTAGTAAATTTAACAATTAAAAGAAAACTCAACATCAGAAGCAAAATCAAGAAAATGTCGTTGAGCAGTCTATTTCCTATATATTGCTCTCTCTCGCTTCAAATGAAAATGAATGGATTCTTGATAGTGGTGCCTTTAGGCACGTGACTTGTATATCTGGTATTATTTCGAGATATAGTTAAATGTGAAGAAAACATCTATCTAGGAGACAATTCCATCATTAGATCTAAAGATTGTGGCAATGTTAAATTATCAAATGGACTAATTAAGAATGTTTTGTATGTTCCTCAACTGAAAAATAATCTTCTATCTTTCTTAGCTAACTAAATAAAATTGTTAACATTTTTTTCTACAAGATAAGTTCGATAATGTTATTGTTTCTAGTATTGGAAAAATGACATGTATATATTTGATGGTTTTTCTGTCCGATTCTTGTTTTTATTCTTCTTATAGATATTATATCCAGTTGTGGCATGAAATATTAGGTGATGTAAATTTTAAAAGCTTGTATGAAATATCTAGACTTAATATTTTTATTGGTCTCCCTAAATTAAAATCTGATCATGAGACATGTAAAAGTTTCTTACGTGGTAAGCAACATGTTGAACCATTTTGCAAACATCATGATCCAAATATTTATCAACTTTTGGAATTGATTCATAGTGATGTAAGAGGTCCACTTGAATTTCCTTCTCTCAGTGGTACTTTGTATGTTGTTTTATTTATTGATGACTTTTATAGAATGACTTGGTCTTATTTCTTTAATAAGAAGTCTGATGTCTTGTCTAAGTTTAAGGAATTAAAAGCTTTAGCTGAAAATAATTCTTATCTGAAAATAAAAAGAATCGGGACTAAAAATGGAGGTGAATATGTCAGTAATAAGTTTGATGAGTGTTGTGTGTCATGTGGGATTCAAAGAGAGTTGAATACTCCCTATTCACCACAAAAAAATGGCATTGCGTTGAGAAAGAAAGAATAGAATTATATTAGAAATGGATAGAACTATGATTCATGCATCTAATGTGCCTAACTTCTTATAGGCTGAAGCTATGAATACTAATATCTAATATTCCTAATATTATTTATAGAGTGTCTACTAAAGCTCTTCATCAAGCTACTCCTTGTGAAGTATGGAAAAATCAAAACAAGATATTTCCCACCTAAAGATATTTGGTAGTCTGTCTCTATCTTCATTCCAAAAGTTAAAAGGAATAATCTTGATCCAACCTCTTACTCTTGTATTTTCTTTTTGATATGGTTGTCAAACTAAAGGATTAAGATTTTATGATCCTTTCAAGCATGACATTGTTGAAAATAGTAATGTTCAAGTCTTAGAAAATACATTTTGTGATGTTTCTCATGAACCCTCATCTGTTACTCCTCGGACAGAGCTTGATAATTCATCCCCTAACATTATGGAAATAGAAGTTCAAGAGGTTTATTAGCATGATCTAGAAATGATGGAGATTGAGGAGGAATCATCTCAAAGTGTATTGCATCCTAAGATTCCTTAATGGCCTTAAAATTTGGTTAAAGAGTCTAATTTTATTAGTATTAGAAAGGTAACTCATAGTCAACATACTTATCATGCCTTGGTGACCTCTATAAGGTTGAACCACAATATTTTGAAGAATCCTATCAAGATGATAAATGGATTCAGGATATGAAAGATGAATACAATGCTTTGATTAAAAATAATACTTGGGAACTAGTCCCTCCTTCTAAGTGAAGCATTTTAGGATCGAGGTGGTTATATAAGATCAAATATAATTCTATATGAGAAATTGAAAAGTTTAAGGCAATGTTGGTAGCTCGTGGTTTCACTCAGAAACTTGGTCTTGACTATGATGAGACTTTTTCTCCCGTAGCAAAAATGAGTATTGTTAGAATTCTTCTTGCATTGGCTACCCAATATGGTTGAGAGATTCACCAAATGGATGTCAAAAATACCTTTTTGAATGGTGACTTAAAAGAATAAATCTACATGAGACAACCTAAAGGTTTTGAAGAACTGGTAAATAAATTTATGTTTGTAAGCTAAAAAAGTCTTTGTATGGTCTTAAACAAGCTCCTTAATCTTGGTATTTAAAATTAATAGTTTATTTTAAGATCTTTACGTCTCTAACTATTGCTCGATAATGATCTTTTTTAAAGTTTGAAAACAATAATAGTATCATTATTATCTTGGATATAGATGATATTTTGATTATTAGCAGCGATAAAAATTTAATTGTTAAGATCAAAGAAAGGTTAAAACAATGTTTTCAAATGATTGATTTAGGTTTGTTAAATCATTTTATTGGCATTAATATTTCAAGATCATAATTTTATTGTTTTATCTCAATCCCATTATGTTGTTAATTTTCTTATAAGATTTAACATGATTGACTATAAGCCTGTTGCCATTCTTATTGAATTTGGTGTCAAATTAGATCCTAAACCAGCTTCTACTAAATTTGATCCTACCCTATATAGAAAGCTAGTTGGTAGTCTAATTTATTTGACTATCACTAGACTGATATTTCTTATACAAAGAGGAATTTTTTCAATATTTATGTAAGAAACTTATGAGGATAATTGGAAAATGGAAAAATATTTTGAAATATATTAAAGGAACGGTCAATTATGGTATTTTTAAATTTTTCTTCTAATGATGCACATTGTAGACACCTATAATCACGTCCAAAAAAATTAAAATACTTAAATTGCGCTAATTATCCCCTTTCTTGCAAATCAACGACATATCATCAAAAGCACTCATTTTCCCTCATATCATCATTAATTAATTACACTAAGCTAATTAATTAAGTTTCCTATCCAACAAATACCTAATTAATGACCTTCCGTTAATAAATCACCCTTCTACCTAGACTAATTAATTATTATTAATTAATTAGTTTTCCTTCCATTTAACCAATAAATCAATATTTAATTGATTTAATCCCCTCTAATAGCCTAAATCATACTAATATTCCCTAATTATCTTCTATAAAGCTTACATCTACCATTAATTAACCACCTTTGATTAATTAAAACAACCCCAACTCCCATGACTTGCTAAACATGTATTAAACCCTTCTAAAGTAAGGTTACCTTTAATAAAGAAACATTTTCCAATCCTAATCATGTTTTACCTTTATCCCACATTCATGAGAATGTGTTGAATCCTTTATCCTTTGGGCTATATAAAGAGCCCTCCACCTACCTTTTACTTACACCTAAACTCCTTAGAGAGCAAATGCAAAGCATATAGTAAAGAGACTAAGAGCTTGCACCTTGCCCTTTTTAAGAGTTTATCATCTTGAAGAGTTCAGCCTCCTTCTTAAGTGCTTAGGTCATATGGGAGGTGTCAAAGGGGTCTTGTAGCCCAACTCTTATAGGCCCTCATTCCTAGGTTACTTGGCATACTAAGGACAACTATTTTGATAGCCATGGAGCTTACTTAGGTCTATTCATTTATTTTTTGTTAGAGAATAGAGAAGTTTAGATATTTAGCATTGTTAGTTTCAAAGTTTTTATTGATGAATGCTGCATCTAACCCTTGTTTAATTCTTATCTTGATGGCGTTTAGTTTGTTGTTCAATTCTTTCTAAGTTAAGGCTATTTAGGTGTTAGTCTTTACTCATATTAGCATTATTTTGAAAACAAACACATGCACACATTTGGCACACCCGGTGGGACATACTCCATTGTCCTTTGCACTTAATTTCAAGTTTTTGTAGTTAAGTTTCATTTTTGGTTACTAACCCTCTTTTACACATGTTGATCTAACTTGTTTTTAAACTTTTTGTTGAGTTTGATTGTTATGAGTCTTCCTTGTAGGTATGAAGGAGGTGAAGTGCTGTCAAAATTGGAATTAATAGGAAAATTTCAAGATTTCTCGATGTTTTCATTTTTAGAGCTTACTTTTTCAACATTCTACATGTTAGTTTTGTCAATTTCTTGAAAATCTTAAATTCTTGAGCATGTAGGTTAGTGTTTGATAGTGCTGAGTCTTCTATTTACATATTAATGTGGTGGGTTGCTGTCAAAATTTAATTTTGGTGAGAAAATTTCAAGATTTCATCATGTTTTCATTTTTAGAGCTTACTTTTTCATCATTTTACATGTTAGTTTTGTCAATTTCTTGAAAATCTTAAATTCTTGAGCATGTATGTTAATATTTGATAGCGTTGAGTCTTCTATTCATATATTAATGTGATGGGTTGTTGTCAAAATTGAATCTTGGTTGGAAAAATTTGACCATTTTGCAGATTAAGGGACGTTTTTTTGACATTTTTTAGTACATGTCAAGTGCATACCCGTGAGCATAAGAGCATATGCGTAACCCATCTTCCAAAGGCCATAAATTTTTCTCCCAAACTCGAAATAACTCCATTTTTTTGCATTGGAAAGGTATTAAAGTGAACTATGCAATGAAAATATAAATTTAGGATTTATACTTACAGAAATTACAGGTTTTTCTTTTAGTTTAAAACTAGTCATTTTCTAACATGTCTAATGTTTTGATGAATGTTGTATTTCCATGCTTACTCGATTTAGACCAAAGCGTGTGTATGCTCTTCTATTGCACCTTTTGGTGATCTTGAAAATCAAAAACAACTTTGATCTATATCTTTTTAACACTGGGATTAAACTTGGAAATTTGATTATTCATTTTGCTTAAAGGAATGAACTTTTTACAAAGCATTTTTCAATGGTCCTTTTATTTGAAGTTTTCCATTTCTATATAGTTGGGATAAATTTTGTGTATGCTCTTCTCTTGCACCTTAGGGTGATCTTGAGAATAAAAAGTAACTTTAGTCTTCATTTTATAACATTTGGTAAATTGGAAACTTCATCTTTCACTTTTGGTTTAAGGGAATGAACTTTTTACAAAGCATTTTTCAATGGTCCTTTGATTTGAAGTTTTCCATTTCTCTATAGTTCGGATAAAGTTTGTGTATGCTCTTCTCTTACACCTTAGGATGATCTTGAGAATCAAAAACAACTTTAGTCTTCATTTTATAACATTTGGTAAATTGGAAACTTCATCTTTCACTTTTGGTTTAAGGGAATGAACCTTTTACAAAGCATTTTTCAATGGTCCTTTGATTTGAAGTTTTCCATTTCTCTATAGTTGGGATAAAGTTTGTGTATGATCTTCTCTTGCACCTTAGGGTGATCTTGAGAATAAAAAAAAACTTTAGTCTTCATTTTATAACATTTGGTAAATTGGAAATTTCATCTTTCACTTTTGGTTTAAGGGAATGAACATTTATCAAGAATTTTGTATGGTTCATTGATTGAAAATATTTTATTTTAATTTTTAGTTGGATTATTTGTTGTGTATGCTCTTTTCTTGCATCCTTGGATGATCTTGAGAATCAAAAGAAACTCTTAATCCTATTTTAAATAATGTGATTTTCTTTGAGAACTACTAACGCTTGAGTGCAAGACCTAAAAATGCTTGTCAAAGAAATGAGGAATCAAAATGAAATCAAAACTACTAATACGTTGTTATACGGAGTTGCCAAAAGGTGTTCAAGAAAACCGCATCTAATTAAACAAGATAAAAAGAATAACATATTAAAAAAACATGTATTGTAGGTTTGAGAAAAGGGTACGTCCCTCTCCACTCAATTGGAACATAACCCCTTTGGCATAAAGCCTTAAGCTACAACAATGGGGATTGTTCGGGAACCTCAAAGTAGTCCACATAAGAGGGAACCTTATGGGACGAAAGCGGGAAGTGCTCCGCACTACCTACTTGACTAGTGATTCCTTTGTGAGATAGCGTTATAGGTTATCCGTTGTGGTGACCCAGGTGATAGTACACGCAGACACACTAGTTGCCACTTGTTCTTGAAGGGGGTAAAGTAAAGCCGAGATACTCCCAAACTAGTCGGTGTGATTTTTTGGGTAAATCGCACTTGCTGGTGGCAACTTTGTAACACCTAGGGTGAGAGAATCACCTAAGAGAATATACTTTGGCCAGGAGCCCACTTTGACCATTTTAAAACAGTGTTGAGTTGTGAACCTTCTTTTTGAGAAACGTGTGATGTATTACTTTCACCTAGTTTTTACTTGCCTTAGGGAGAGGTGAAACTCTCTTGAAGTGAGGTTAGCATTTTTCATCATTTTTCTTGATTTATTTCCTTCATATTCTTTTGACACTTTGTTGATCAAAAGAGGTGTGATTACCTTTGTGTTTCCATTCAACTATTTCTCTCACTTTTATGTCCGTTTATGCCCATCCATGTTTGCGGCTGGGTTAGTTAAACATCTAAAGTGAGTGGAGGCATTTTCACATCATTTGGTAGCCATTGTGATCTTGATACCCACGTCAAGATTGTCATTGTAGTTAGGCATGGTTCATCACCGCAGACTTCCATAGAGGAGTTAGCTTGTTTGTCTCGTATCATTACAATTTTGATATTTACGTCTTGTTTCTTGTAAACTCGACATAAATACCTATATTGTATGGTTACGTTGCACACATTCTTAACTATTCCTAGCTATACTTTGAGCTTTTTTTTTGTTCAGTTTTATTATTACCTCAATTTCAAAAGGTGCTAGGCACTACCATTTGTGTGTGTTATATCAATAACACCTCGATATCAATACTTCACTTTCTTGCAAAGTGGGTTAACATATCTTGGTGATATTGTTGTGTCATTCACAAATCGTAATTGGCACTTTTTGAGATATAGGTCTTAATCAAACTTGAGCTTGCTCATCGTATATCTTGATTGGGAGATCACATTTAACTTCATGTATTTACTTACGTCTTGTTCATTCCTTTGAACTTGGCATAAGTGGAGACATCTTGTTAATCATCTGGCATCGCAAATTACTTTGAAACATAGTCTAGGAAATACTTCATTTGATTAAGTTTTGGTACCAAATGATTGTTTCATTGGTGACTTTATCATTCTATCACATTGGTATTCTCACACTATTAATTTACTCTTAACACGTACATCTTGTGTTTCACTTAGGGGTAGTCATTGAATTTTGAACAAATCTACAACTTACCTTAGTGAAACTTATCATGAAAACATGGCTCCCAAGATGCATCTAGGTTTAAAGAAACAAACATATGAGGAACAACAGGCACAAGCTTGGGAAACCTCTAATAGACAAGGGTCAAACCCATTTATCGGACATGATCTAGGACCACTATTTTCTACGTAAAAAAGGAAACAAAAGAAATGGTCGACCATAGTGGAAACGAATTAGAGTCACCACGCGTGGACTTTGATTTTGACCCTGCTCTACTAGATGAGTTTCTCCTTAGAAACAAAGATAGAGTTTTGGCACGGGTCATGGAATTAGGGGCCAAATTTCCCACCAAGAATGAACCAATATTACCTACAAATGACACTACTAAGGAAGAATGCCCCCTTATCAATATGGAAGATATTTTAACAAGCGAGCATGCTTCCACTTCTTACGTAGAAAATGATAAAGTGGTAGGGCATAGAATACCCCTCATCAAAGTGCCACGAAGAAACAAGATAGAACATGAGACAAGGAAGAACCTCCACAATACAAAGAGGAAGAACCTTTAGAAGAAGAAGACACAAACCAAGTCACAATCCAACAACAACTCAGTAACCTAAGCCGACAACTAGCTTTGCTTACTTTCTAGGTACTAGAAAGACACAAACAAGAACGTTCAAAAGTCAAGGCCTAAGTTTAGGATCCACAAAATCCATCGAGAAAACCAAGGAGAAGAAGACACGGGGTATCATTGTGTACATGTCCCCGCTTCTCCCACTAGAGAACAATTTGCTCGCAAAAAAGTGTAATCTATGAAAGCAACGCTTGTGAGCATACAAGAAAGCAATATAGGGAGTATTAGGAAATACCAATACGAAGAACTATGCCCCTATCCTTTTGACAAGACAATGACCCTTCAACCCTTTCCAAAGAAATTTGATATGCCAAAGTTTGACAAATACAAAGGAAAGGGAGACCCAAGGGATCATGTTAAATATTTCTACATGGCATGTCAAGAAGTGTCTTATAGTGATAATTACCTCATCAGAATTTTTCCTAAGAGTCTCGAGAGGTCAAGCATTGGAATGGTTTACGTGCTTACCACGAGGATCAATTTTACTACGGCCGCAATTGGTAGAAAGATTCGTAAAGCGTCATTTGTCGTATAACATGAGAGTGACATCACCATGGCAGACTTGTGCGGCACAAACAACGCCCAAATGAGACCTTCGCCACTTCCTCCAATGATGGAGAGGGATAGCTAGTCGCTCCCTTGCGCTTTCCCGAGAAGCGGTGGTCAGTATTTTCGTCCTAATCTCAACCCCAGATATAGCTTTCCACCTCCAAATGCATTGTGTCTCGCACCTTTGAGGAGGTTATTGAGAAAGGGATTCAAATAGAAAAGGCTCTCATTGCCAAACGCACCCTCAAAACCCAATCTAAAGACAACCAAAGTGTCAAACCCTGCTTTGAAAAGCCAAAGATCTTCAAAAAAAAAAAAATGTGGTGGGAGGCGGAATCACTTGATTCCAAACGTGTTCAAATGGTCCAAACCAGTCAAAATTTTAAAATAACCAAGGGCCCAATTCAACCACCACCAAAGAAATGAACATTCACCTCCCTTAATGAACCATTGTTTGTCATACTAAAACAGTTGGATGCGGCCCACATGATGACCTATCCTACAATGCAACCGTTTGATGACAACGCTCCTAAACCTTCATGGTATAAGGAGCATGAATACTACAAAATGCATCATGTTAAAGGTCATAAGATAGAAAAATGTCTGCGGCTTCACCACTATATTCAGGACCTCATTGATAATGGGGAGATAGAGGTGGATAACCCTAGAAAAATGCAAACACCTAACAAGAAAATGGGGATTTATAAGGAACCATTCCCTAAGCATGATAAGTCGGAAAAGACAAAGCTGGATCGGGGAGACTCATCCCAAACCTATAAAGCTGTGAATTACTTGTATACCAAAAGAGATAACAATCATTATGATTTGCTTATCAGATGTATTCACTCCCTTGTTGACCATGTCAATACCATCTGGATCAAGGGAAAGGACCGCTCATGTAACAAGGCGTGCCCGCCTCGTGATTCTGGAACCCTCTCTGTTGACCCCACAAACTGGTAAATATAACCTTTTAGAACAACTTGAGAGGACACCTGCTAAGATCTCGATCTTAGATCTTCTCAAGATATCCAATGTGCATAAGGACATTTTGTATCAAACTCTTTAGGGGTCGGGAGTGCCTTTAGAAGTCAATCCTGTGTACCTTCAAGCTGCAGTGGCAAATATTACACCAGTGAGCATCTCACTTTCAACCATAGGGAGGTCCCTACCAAGAATCCTAAACATAATCTTCCCTTATACATTGAGGTAGTTGTCACCCGCAGGAAAATCAAACGGGTGCTTGTGGATAACGGATTTGGATTGAACATCTGCACGCTTAAATTAGTCAAAAAATTG